>KB671486.1:50954-71355 GCA_000349105.1 Anopheles epiroticus | reverse complement strand
CTCGCGCCTCGCCACGAGAAGCGTTTTCCCGGGGTTGTGCGTTTTGATTTTCGGTTCCCTTTCTTTTGCTTTTCTTCTTCCCCCCCCCCCTGCCCCCTTACACCCCCCATTGTTGGAAAGCGTAATCGAATTTCGTAAACGCCTTCTAGCGAAACGAGGGGGAGTGAATCAGGGGAATTGCCTTCCGTCAGCGCCTTTTAGGATGGACGGGGTGCGGGGAGGGGTTGCGCTGTCAAAAGCTAAGCGTGTAAGAAATCGTGTCCGACATGGAAAAGTTTCTTCCTCTCGCCCACCCACACCCCCCCCCCCCTCACCGTCCGGAAGTGTACCGTGCTGGGGAGGAGTCGGAGCGGATGTAACCATTTTGTTACCGGCTCAAGTAGTGGATGTATCTATCATGACACCTCCCCCGTACCCCCCACGCACATACACACACACATGAGACTCTTTAAGGACGTCCCGAGGGTTAGCATCATGCCTCCATGATATTGAGATACACCAGAGAAGAAGAAGAGAAAAAAAACGCCCCAACTCACCATTACTCAGCTGTTTTCTCTTCAAGATTTTATGGCTTCTCGGCAATGATCTAGCTAGTTCCGGGACTTTTGGGCAGGCCGGTGCTATGATACGTCCATTACAGCATACCACCCTGGCCCCGGTGCCGTGGCATCGAATCCATCACGCTGCCAATCTTTTAGGTTATGCGCCGCAAACGCCAACGGCAGCACTGCGGAATGCGTTGGACTACTTCTGCTGAAGTGGTTCGCCCATCCCAAAACGCACTCAATTTCCTCCAAGAAAAAAAAAACAAGCTTAAAGCACAACTCTACGCTGCCGAACATCCCAAGGCTACGAAAAAAAAAAAGCAAAACGACACCTCACATGACGTTTGACCGACGTTTGCTTGAGGTGCCGGAGTGGCTCCAGCGACTCAGCAATCCCAAAAAACATTTTCGACCATGAAGAACCCCTTCAA
Organism: Anopheles epiroticus; assembly: GCA_000349105.1. Lineage (NCBI taxonomy): Eukaryota > Metazoa > Arthropoda > Insecta > Diptera > Culicidae > Anopheles > Anopheles epiroticus. Next base: position 70,379 of record KB671486.1, on the reverse strand, counting down.
AAGAGGCTTCTGGCGAGCAGGCTTAGGAGGGGGGACTTCGTTTTGTGATTTCCGGTTCCAGCTCCGAAGATCCTGCTTTGGCGCTCCGGTGCTGGTACCTTCTGCTTTTTTTGGGTAGGTGACCTTGGACCCAATGTTTTCTGAAGTCTCGAAGACGCCGCCCGGGAGAGGATCTTTCATTGCTCAACGAGCGCCGCTCGCGTGCGCGTTCTGATGATTGATTGTGTTTTTCTTTGCCCTCTTCGTTTTCCAGCGAAGAAGTAGGAGAAGGTTTTCCACCCCCTTTGTTTCCAGCACTCGAACGGGGAAGTTAGCGCAAACGTGTTTCTCGCGGAAGGCGCGCACGCCTTCGCGTGCGTGTCCCACTCGCTGACTGACACGTTGGACAGGGGTTCTTGCTACGGTGGAGCAGAAGGAGGGGAAAGTAGGGTCTGGTGGATTTTTTCGAACTATTAAATGCCCCCCCCCCCCCCCCTCCCTTTTGCTAGTTTCCGCTCTCCACCGAACTCAACCACACACTATTTGGCTTACCAGCTGTCAGTTCGTGGGCCGCGTGCGAGATTGTTGTTGGCCGTTTTGAGTGATTGGGCAATTGGGCTGGCGCTGGCGTAGCAACAGCAAAGCGTTTTCGGCACTTCTGCTCTACCCACTGTTACTACGTGATGAGACCTGGCGAACGGGGGGGCTTGTTCTGTTTTGCAAACGACTTCTTTCCACACCGACACTTACCGCGGTTCGTGCGCTGAATTTGGCGCAAGTGTAAATCAGAAGTGAAACACCCAACAAACAAACAAAAAAAAAACACAACAACACGGGTGTAGTTTTTACATTTTCATCGTAAGATACATAACAAACGAAATATCTATTTTCCGTGTGTTTTTCTTGCGTGTGCTCTTCTAATTTTTTTTTTTAGCGCAATTACTCACAATGTTATCATTTTTTTTTTGTTGGATTTTCCTTTTCGCTTCCTTTTACTAACATTACACAGCTTACAATACGGTTTTGCTTTTTTTTTCGATTTCGCGCACTTGTGTTCTGCAAAGTTTGCTCCGTCCTCTGGCTGTATGTGTGTGTGTCTGTTTGTTTTGAGTATATTTTTTTCCTATTTTGTTTTCAAACTATTTCGCAGTGTACCTATGAAAATTTAAAATCAGAAAGATGCCGAGAGGGGGCGGGGGGCGGGGGGTCCTTTAAGGGTGTTTCTATACGCTTTTCTTACTCTTCTTTTCTGCTCAACAGCAACTGGACAGTGTAACAATTCACACAGGCGCAACCACGGGCAACACAATTCGGATTTTCAATACCCCTTTTTGTTGAAAACAAACAATCGAAAGACAAACAAAATAAAACACACGCGTGCAAAACCGGTAAAAGAAAAAGAAAAACAAACTTTTCAAATGCAAATATATAAAATATATTTTTGTTGTTCTGGTTGTTTTGTTGGTGTCAACTAATCACTAGAATAATATTACTACAAACTATCGCGCCAGGGGCTTTCTTTTGCCCTAATGCCTTGGTTTGAAGCGCTAACGCGTTAAAACTAAACAAAAAAAAGCAAAACACGCGCGCACACACACACACACACACACACACACAAACACACTCACAGACCCTCAAACGCACAAAATTTAAACAGTAAAAAGCGGGTAAGTGGATGCAAAGCCGAACGTAAAGAAACAAAATCGAAAAACAAGAAAAATATTTGTTAGTAACAAAATAACGATAAAAGTTTCTTTTCTTTTTTCGTGTTTTTCCTTTTGCTTTTTTTTTCGCTTGCTCTGTTACTTGTTTCAGTTTCAGTTGCAAATATCCGTTTGGCTATACTACCGTTCACTGTTTAAGTTTGGCTAATATTTTTTTTTGGTTTTTTGTTTGCTTAGTTAAACCATGAACCTGTTTTCTTGTTTTGTTTTGTGTGTGGGTGTGTGTGTGTGTGTTACATTTTTTTGTTTCTTTTCTGAGAGAGTAATATTTGATTTTGCTTCTACTTTTTTCATCTTTTTAATGCGTGTACTGCTTTCCAACTTTTGCCTGTGCATAAGTGAGTTTGTATGTTTGTGTGTGTTTGTTTATGTATGTATGTGTTGTTTTTTTTTTCGTTTTTTTTGTTATCATCTTTTTTTTTGCTCTGCCTTTGCACTACTCACTATACGTTCGTATGCTAAGCCCTGGCTTAGCCCTATGGAGCATTGTGTGTGTTTTTTTTTGTTTTGTTTTTGGATTTTTAAACCAATCTCTCTTTCTCTTTCGCTCGCTTCCGATTGAACCTTACTTCTTTCTACGCTTGTTCGTTTTACGTCAAATGTAAGTTTTTGTATTTTTTTCGTATTTTGCTGTCTGTTTTTTTCTTTATATCATATACCGCTTAATAGTTAATATATACACTACGCGCTCTTCGCTTTCACTATTTACTCTCCGTTTTTCTTCCCTCTCTTCCACTTCTCCCTGTCTCGTTTTTGCCCTCTTTGGATTGCAGTTTTGCGAAGAACGGTGCTTACGCATTTACGCGCACCTTGCTTTTCACCATTTTGGGCATATTGTTTTGGCATTTTCACACCCGCGCACACACATACACACACATACACACGTTATCAAATGCAAGCAAGGATAAAACGGGACGGGAAAGGGAGTCGGCTTACGTTTGTGTGTGTGTGTGTATGTGCATTTTCCTGCTTTTTTGTTTTTGCTATTAACATTAAAATGTTTATACCATTTCACTAAAAAACTTAATGTGCAAGAACTTTTCATATCGTTCCACTTTCTTTACTTCCTCTCTCTCTCTCTTTCACAATGTTGCTTATCTTCTAAACATCTTATCATTTCTTCTCCCGCTCTCTCTCTCTCTTCCTTTTCCACCCCTCTCTCTCTCTCTCTTTTTCGTTATCATTTTTGGTCTTCATTTTTTGGGAGAATTATTACACTTTAGCTCGTTTTTCTTTGCTTCTTTTTTGAAGGTTTCAAAAAACAAGTAAAACAATAGGCACACACTCACACTCACACAAACACAATGTCTACTTAAGCTTAAAATCACCATTTATCGTTACGCTACACATCCAGTGTGTAAGAAAGAAAACGGAAGATTTCCGTGTGTGTCCGGTTTTTTGTTTTGTTTTTGCTTTTTTGCTGTGTGGGTGTATCCGTGCGGCAGAAACTTGCTCTGTGTGCGTGTTTGCAAAAATAAAGGAAAGGGGAGGGGGGGGTGGGGAACAACAGGGGTGCAGAGGGATGGTTGTGAGGGAACAGGGGAAGGGTTGCGGTGAGCGGAGAGGTACAAATAATTAACACAGCTTTCGATTTATACAATGTACAATTTACAAACACTTGTGCCGGCACAGTTGTCGGGAACCAAAGACCGAAACCGAGAGGAATTGTCCAATAAAAGTTAAAACGAGAAAAGAAACACACACACACACACACACGCTTCGCACACTTGCACACATCGGCCCAGGGCGCCCTCCTCCGTGCTTGCGACTCAAAGACGGGGGTGGTGGGTAGGTGTGGGTGGAGGGTGATTGGGGGAGGGAGGGGAGGTGGTTTTCCGCCCCCTTCAAACTCACCGCAGCCGATGAGCGACGATGACCGTGCGGCGTCCTGGTGCTGGTGGTCTCATCGAGGTCTTTTAACCGGACTCTCCCTCTCCCTCGTATCCTTCCCCCTCGCTCCCTTTCTTCTCTCTCTCTCTCTCACTCTCGCCAGGGGGGTTTTGGCACACAGCTTATCGCCGCCACATGCCGGACGCACCGGCGGTCACGCTCACGCCCATGCCGGACTGGTTCCGGCGCATCTGCTCGAACTCGTCCTGCGTGTTGCGCTGGTAGGTGCGCTGCTTGTCCTCGAAGTCCCGCAGCCGCTGGTTGTACCGCTCGAGCTGCTCCCGCAGGATCGCGTCCTCCTGGGCCGCCCGCTTCTCGTCCATCTCGAGGCAGCCGATCCCGTCCAGCCGCTCCATGTCGAGCCAGCCCCGGAAGCGGACGCACACGCCGTTCATGATGAAGTGCGATTTAATATGAACCTAAGAGGAGCAAGGGAAAGAGAGATAGAGAGAGAGAGAGGGAGAGTCGATTAGAACACGGACATAAAACACACACACACACACACGAGCGGGAGTCTATTAGCGGGTGAATGATTGTTGCTTCCGCAACAAAGTGACACGCTAAACCGAATGTCATAACCGCCGCACAGTGGTCCTCGTTGCGGATTTTTCAAGCCTCGTTTAAATATTGCACACTAATTTTGTTTGATGTTTTTTTTCCCCACTCTTCAACCTAGATGGTTTTGGAAATATTGCAAATCGTTCCACAGAAAAGTCTGTCAAAATTCAACGACTTGCAATTGAAATAAAAAGCGTTCTTTTAACAGCCTTATTTTACTTAGCTAAAAACATTTGATCTTTTTTGTAAGATTTTGTTAACAAAAACAGATACTAGCTTTATAAGCTTTCCAGCAGTTGTCAGACATTTCTAGAAAGAGCTTAAGTATATACACACTCGAGAAAAGGAGTAGGAGAACCTCGTTCCTGTAACCGTCCCTTCAAACTTCTTTATTGTACACATTTTTTCAGTATCTACAATAATTTCAAAATCAGATACATGAATCTGTTATGAAAAAAAAAGAAACACAGTAGGAATAAATCTTATTCGTTTGAAAAAGTAAAAAACAGATCATGTGTAGCGTTTAGTGAAAAATAAAATCAAAGAAAATAGTTTTTTTTCACACTTCGCAAAGCACTGGAACATTAGAAAAGTCGTACGTAAACAATATTTCTACAGGATTTAAATGTGCAGACATCACACACTCACTACACCACCAAGAACGCCAGTGACTATATTTAAATAGCGTATCCGTTGATAAAAACTTCAGATTCTAAAATATTGCAATTAATGTTTACACTTAATTAACTGCGAAGTATTCAAGCAAGTAGTTCAAAAAAATCTTCTTCATTTGAGTGACATTTGCAGGAGGAAATAAAGGGCTAGCATGCCGTGGCACATTATGTCATAAAAGGCCAAAAGCACTCAAGAAAAAGAGAGAAAGAATCTGTTCAGTACTTTTTTTTTCAAATTATCTCCTCTAGCATCAATATAAACAGCCTTAGCAAGTAAAACTATTTACAAGAATTCGGCTAATAATGCACCTCATGGAGAGAAGTGCAATGTTCAATTTAAAAATGGTTTTATAGACTACTTCAAAACAGAAAGTGAAACAGTTGCTGAACGCTCGGCGCTGTCCGCCCAACTGCACTCGAGCGGACCATAGTGGGCACACGGTCGCCTCTCGCGGTAGATGATAAACGGGCGCGAGACTTCGGTACTGTAGGTCCGCTGTCGTGACACGGTGTCATTTCTCTACTGACATCCCTCTTCCCCAGGAGCCCATAAACTACTACTGCCGCTGCCGATTTATGAGTGCCGACGTTTCGATAGGGCTACACCCACCCGTTCGCCCGAAACTCATTTGTGACAGCACTGTTTGTTGTTCCCATTCCGTAGTTGGTTTCAAATGACACCCACACACACACACACACACACACACCGCTCCGCGAACGGGAGGATAATTTACAAACGCTTGTTTTACCGCTCGTTAAACACGGCCGACAACTAGCGGGGGGAACGATCTTCGCCGGTGGGCGCGCGTGTCACCGGAGCGCACGATCGGAACGGGTTGCCCGGATCGCACGAGCCTTCTTCCCTTTCCCCGGGACGGGCAGCAGCAGCAGCAGCAGCAGCAGCTGTCGAAGGCGAAGAAGCTCAAGTGGTAATTGGATACTTCTGCCCCGATGCCCTCCCGACGGATCGCACTTAAGCACTTGAACCTTTTCTCACGAAGCGAAACACAAGGATTAGGCCAAACCTCCGGCCCGTGTAATGTCTCGTAAACGGTCCAATAATTAGGACCCGGTTGCGTTGGCGTTGCGGCGGAACGGAACCGTCGGCACGCTCCGTCGCTTCTCGCCGGCCCGGAAGTGCCTTACAGCTTGTCTTGCGGCACAGGTTCGCACAGTGCGTCCGGTGCAGCCAGACAGTGTGCGCAATTAGTGGCACGCGAGCATTCGCCTTCGCCTTTGCTTTTACGCCTGCGAGTGACACACACACACACACCGGCAGTGCGCTGCGCAAAAGAGCCACAACAGCTGGGCGAGATCTGCAGACGAAGCGCTCGATGATCAGTCGGTGCGCACAAAACCCACACACACACACACACACACACGCATACACGCACAATTACGGATTGACTGCCGGGCCCATCTGGTAGATGTGGGGCGACGGCGTTCCCGGGCACACGCAACCGTTGCAATGTTGCGAAAAGTGCACCACACTGTTGGCGGCTTCCAGATGGCACGCCCTTCCGTAAGCCGCACACACACACACATAGGCACACAGACACGACAGGTTGCCCTCACTGTTTAATCGTTAACCTTTCCTGCCCTCCTCCTTCGATTGACCTCCAAATTACAACAACACCTCGGCCCTGCTGCCCTTCTGCTACAGAGCGCCATCGCCTAACCGTTCGACACCCCTGGCTCACAGGTGACAGGTCCCGCCGACGCGGGAACATGTCTTGAAAGGCCATTTTACCGGAAGGCTTTCCCATACCGATTGACAATCTCCACTCCCCCACACATCTATTCGCACAATTCTACTGTCATTCACATTCCGTTTTCTGCTTCAACTACCTCGCTATCTGAATGTGAAATTGTTTCGTGCCGGAACCCTGTCAAACACCGGGCGGGCTTCCGGCGAGGCGTCGGACCGTGTAAAGCGGCCTGCTGTCCGCCCGAATGGGAGCGACAATTTGCAGATGGCGCTCGGGGCGGAAGCAAAAGGCGAACACAAAAGTGTCCAGCGCTACAAACACAGGCTACAACAAGTCCGTCCAGTGAGCTGGAACTGACGGGGTGTAGGCCGTTCCGCGCGCGCTACCATATCGGTGCTGGATGTAACTTTAGCTCACGCGACCGACACCACCGTTTGCGAAAATGGGCCGCTGCCGGAGCGGAGGAGTATCCAATGCCGGGGCCGCTTTTCGCTGTGCGCAGGACCGAAAGCACTTCACCAAAAACTGCCCTCTTTTTATTTTTTGTTCGTCCTTTGTACGCTGCCACGGCTGCAAGAAGTTGCAGCATCTTCCGGCCATTACTGTTCGTGAAAACTACCACGGGGAAGGTGGTAAAGGGATGGCATCCCTCGCTGCTTGCCACAGAAAGAAGGGAAACAACTAGTTCCCTGGTGGAGATTCTCTTCAGATAAAGAGTTGTTCACTTCCTATGCTTGATGCATCCGCCGGAACGTAACGTCTAGAGCAAATGTAAATGTTGGGATGTACTTCAATTCTGCATATTGATGATCCCAATCGTTCCGAACGAATGGTTCTACTTTAACAAGATGGTTGTAAAAACCGCGCAAACTAGTTCCAGTGGATTCCTAATTTTCTGGTTCCATGAATGTTGTCGGAATAATTTGTACGTACAACTCTGATCCTCCAGATAGCCAAGACTGATGTTCTTCTTGAGTAAGTCGATTGTCCAAACCCACCACAAAAAAAAAAATAAACTGCTTCCTGTGAAGGTTCTTTTGAGATGCTCCTGATGTCCTGTTTGGGCCATCCCTGGAACACACAGTCTAGAGGAAACGGAAATGTTTGGATAACCGTTTAGCAAACACAAATGTTTGGTCCTTTTCTGCCAAATTCTGTTTGTTGCTGTGTCAGGCACAATAATTTCTATGACTTTTGGTGACGTACAGCAACACACTAGAATGATGACCGATTGAAAGTTGGTAATCGATCCTACCTCTGCATCCTGCACTAGCCGGCGCTTCTACCAGCATCTCATCGAATCACTCCAGTAAGGCGACGGCTAAAATCCAACAATTTCTTTGGAGATTTTGAGCCACAAAGTTCTTCACTTTGAGTTCCTGCTACCTTCTGGATACATAGTCTTGAGCACACCGAACAGTAGGGACATCCTTTTATTGCTTTTATACAGCTTCGCTTGATGATGCTCCTGAATGACGGCGATCCTAATTTCCGTGCTCCAAAACACGTCCGGAACTAACAGTCTTTAACAACACTCTTGTCCTGCCCCTCTTTCTTCCAATTCTGAACATCAAAATGTCCAAAGGTGTGATTCCACTTCAGGGAGGTAATTATCTCAAACAGTACTCTAGCTTCTGTGGCGAATGCTCCTGTACAACACAGTGCTTAATGTTTCTGTTCCTGATATCGCTGCACTGCAAACCCTACGGAGCGTCCTTTTTCACGTCCCTTACCTTTACATCAGCAGAAGCGAGAGGCGATTGTTGGCAATTAGCAACAATCTCCCCTGTCCTGAAGTGGTCAAACAAATCCTCTTACGCGCACAGAATGATGTAATTTGGCTGCAAGCAGGCAGACAAGGCAGAGGCGGCACCGAAAACCCTTCACAAAAAGGAACACGCGAGGAAAGCTGGTACAACGTACAACGGTTGTAACTTGAGGGCGAAAGGAAAGGAAGAAAGACAACAACAGACCCAAACAAAAAAAAAAGCACCGGGAATGTATGGGAATAGATTTCAATTATCGGTTCACTTTTCCGCTTGTTTTGCGGATCAAAAATTGACCGTTCAGTGCCGGGCGAAGGACCAAAAACCTTACCGACCGGTTCGCCGGCACGAATTGGCCATTCGCTGCGCTGCTTATTGCAACTTTACTTTTCAATTACTGCGGCCCTAAATCGATCGTTCCCGAACCGTTCGCTCGACGCTTTGTTGCTGGTTCCTGTTTTTTTTTTTGGTTTTAAGCTTTCGTTTTCGCGCATTTTAGGAGAACCTCCAGAGAGAGAGAGAGAGAGGGGGAAAAAAGACCTAAGGCACAAAAAAAGTTTTTGATAGCTGATGACCAGAAGTTCTTCCCGTAGTAAATTGCGTTCTTCCCTGTTTGGGAGGATCTCCTTCCGCACACTAGTCACTGTTCCCAACGTTCCCGAACGATCGTAGCACTGTCACTTATCACCGGCAGGCACACACGCGGATCACAACCACTACGCTACGCGACGCTTACCTTGCCGTGCTCCTTGTCGAAGTCACACTCCTTCTCCAGCCCGAGATGGGCGGGATGGTGATGGTGGTGATGGTGCGGGTGATGGTACAGGCCGTGGTTCGGGTTGAAGACGAGCTGCAGGTTGATGCCGGTGGCCGCGAACGACACCTCGGTGTGGCCCTCGCAGCATCCCGCCCGGAAGCGGCCCCGCCGCTCCTCGATCGGGCGATCGCGAAAGCCGGTGTACCGGACCTGCAACAGAAAAAAAGGGAAACCCGGAAACGGGTACGGTTAGTAAACGGGCTGCCCGACGGGAACGCACTGTTGTGCTGTGCTGCTAAGGTACATGTATAGTGTCGCAGCATCCCACCCACCCCATCCCTCCTCCTCTCCCGCTTGCTGTTGCGTACTGCGCATCCACTTTCCCCGCGGAAGCCATTTGCTAAATTACGTCACGTTACACCGGCCTGTCGGCCAGCGGGTCGACAGGGACGGCCAGTGTGGCCGGGCATGCGCTCCAGCTCCTGTTTCCCCATTTTCAGCTGATGCCGCTACCTTTTTTCACCTTCCAACTTCCAACTTCTTCTGTTGTCTACAGCAAACCTAGAGCACTACTGTTTTATAGAACGTCTGTTTTAAAGCTAAAAGTTAAAGCTGTATATACATCCTTAAACGGGGAAGAACATCAAAGCAAAGATGCACTGCTCTCTCTCTCTCTCTCTCTCTCTCTCTCTGTTGAGCCTGAACCGCGAACGGTATGGATAGTGATGTACAGCAGTTAAACAAACAACCGTGCGATGGGGGCAGTAAAACGCGTTTTGCCCGTGTGTTTACCCTGCCAGTGGGCCGCACTGCATGTTGGCTGTTGCGCGTAAACAAAAACACACACACACCGCGGACAACAACCGCCGCGCCAGGGACGGTGGCGCTCACACCGCCACAGAAGAGGCGCCAGGAAAGTGATTAAAAGCGCTGGCCGGAAAAAGGTTTTATGATTTTCGGTGGCCGCAACGCGCACTTTCCCAAATCCCAAATTTTCACGCGGGCTTTACTGTACTCCACACCTACACGGCCACACTTCTGGAGCGGTTTTGTCTCCACCATTTGGCCTTGTGTTTGGGCCCGTCTGAGGGAGTAAGATTGAAATTTACTTACATTAAACAACTTTTCCAAACCTGTTTTCGAGCGCATTTTTTTAAAAAACCTTTTTCCAACTCTGTTTTATGTTTGGTTTTACAACAGTTCTCTACCAATTAATTAATGTTTTAAGTTTCCTGTTTTATTTCTTTAAAATGGTATTTGTTTACCTTTTCTCCCATTTGAGGCAAATGTTTTTTTTTTTCGTTTGGTTTAGGTAAAGCGATTTCTTTTTTTTTCTAAAATTTCTCACTCTTTATATTTGGTTAGTTTTGTATTTGTTAAGTTTAAAATTGATTGTTTTCTTTTTAATTTTGTTTACAGCTTAACCGTTTAATAAAGCATTGTAAAAACGCGTTGAAGCAACTGATCTACACTAGTTTGTTTGTTTTATTTGTTAGTTTCTAAGTGTTTCAATAGTGTTTTAGCCTTTCTAGTTTGTTACAGGAGCTATATGGGTGTGGTTATTCCTACTGAATGCAATAAGTATAGCTTTAAGCAACATATTAATATTTTGATAAGATTAATTGTTTTCCAAATACGTTTTCTTCTATTTATTTCATTGTATTTTATATTAGAATCTGATTCTAAACGAAAACATTTGTAACTATGGTCTCTTTATTTCTGTTTTGTAAAGTTTATTGTAAATGTATGCTTGTAAGCTACGCGTTGCGTGTTTTACAAAAGCTACATTGTGGTTTGTTACCCTTTCAAACAATTTGCTCCGTTTCAAACGTCATAAAAACATTTGTTGCAACTTCCTTCCTATCTGTTAGCTTCTTGGTCGAAGTTTTCCACTCGAATTATATTTAATTTTGCCTCATTATATTTTAAACAAAACACACAAAAAGAATATAAACAATAAAAAAAAAATTGTTTGCATACTTGAATGTACAGTTTGAGTGCTAAAAGTCTGTGATATGTTATTATGCTTTTAACGTTGTTTTAGCTGTTCTGCTTCTGTCACAAGTTTTTCTCTTTCGGTTCATCCGCAGAATGTCCCCCGTTGGCAGCTTTTTCTTACGCTTCAAAAACTTAAGTCAAAACTGTTCAAAAGGCATTAGGCTTTACCGTTCTGTGTTAATTTTAATTCAGTTTAATTGGATTTTGTGCTTATTTTACAGCAGTGCAAAAGCAGTAAGTTAAGACTAAAAACTATATTTTTGGTTCAAAGAGTTCCGGTGCAAGGCAAATGTTTCTTCGAAAGAAAACGGATTGCTTCAAAATGGCAAAAATGTTACAATGTCTGCACGCCCGCTTACCTCACTGTCCCGGCTCAGCTTCTTGAACAGGTCGTCGCTCTCGAACTTGGACTTTTGGTCCGGCACGACGCGCGGCATCTTGAAGATGAAGCGCGGCTTCGGCTGCTCGTACAGCCCGATCGTGTCGAACGGGATCATCCCGAGGGCGGCCGGATCGTTCATCATTTTTCTTTTTTTTTTTTTTGACCTGCCTTACTACCTCAAACAGTTCCCGTCAAGCACAATTACGCTCAAACTAATCAAACACACACACACACCCACTAAATGCACTTGTTCTGTATCACAACGCTCACGACGCCGGTGGCCGGTACAGGTTTGTTGGTGATTATTTTGATTGCAGAGTGACAGTTGCTTGAAGGCCAGCCGGGGACACGGTTGCACGTGCGTTTTCTGTGTGGGTTGTGTGGGGTATCCGCGGTAGAAGATGCAGAATTGCACGGTAAACTACTTTGTCGGTCGCCTCCCCGTCCACAGAGCGTTCCGGCGCACCGGGCTTAGCACACTAGTCGCCTGTTTGCCACCGAATCGAAAACCCCCCCCTTCCTGGCTAGTGTAAACGGCACTCGCACACGCGGCCACTTCCAGTTGCCAGTGTCACACGCGCAAACGGCATAGTTTTCCTGTTTCCGCGACTGCTACCCGGCCCGCCTCAGCTCACGCACACACTACTCCCCCTACGCTTGCAAAACACACACGCACGAATGTTCCGCAAAACCAGCGCCTCACCTGCACTGAACTTGCGACGGCACGCAACGGTCAATTCAAACGTGGTCGACGTGGTGGCGCTTTGGACACGCGCCGAGAAGACCAAAACACGCAACGCACACGGTTGTGGTAAAAGTTTGGCTGCAGGCAGTGTTTTGCCGAAGATCCTGCTCCGCTGGCTGGCGCGAATCGAATGAAGTCTCGCCGCAACCGCCCGACCGTACGAAGCGTGCTAGCGTGCGGTGCAGGAAAAATGGAGAACGGCATCGGCACCAGCAAACTGCTCGAATCGGGCACGATTGGTGTGTTTTTCCTTTTTTTTCCCCTATCCCTTCCCGAGTAAGCGTGCGTGTGTGTGTGTATTGCTAAGGGAGGGAAAAGGGCGGAGTTTTCGTGTGGAAATGGTTTTGTTTTGATAGCGAGCGAGCGAAGGGAGCGGACGAGCGAGCGAGAAAGAGTGAGAGAGTGAGTGTTTCGAGCTCGAACAGGCCCGGTTAGCCACGCCCTCGACAGTGGTCGCTCGACTCGAAACCGGATCGTAAGCACCCCTCGGTCGGTACGGTCGGTTGGTGTGTGCGGTTTTGCTTGTACGGTTTGTTTATGTTTCGGTAAGGATATGCGCTTAGGAGCGAGGGATGTTCGCACAAAACCACGAAGAAACGGTTTTCCTGTTTTTTTTTTTTTATTATGGTGCGGCCAAGCAGTAACATAAAGTGTAGCAAAAAGGGAAATGATTTTTTTTCTTTTTTCGTAAATTACGGCAAATGAAGGCTTAGTGTTGCACTGTTTTTAAAACGCTTCTTTTTTAGTTTCGTTTGATAGTTTGTTGTTGCTTGTTAAACTTTTGCTTTTTACACTCTTTTTCGTACATAAAGTTCTTTTTCTCTTTCTCTCTTTCTCTCTCTCGCAGAAAAACGCACCTTCTGTCTCTATCGCTTACACTCTCTTTTTCGAGTTGGATTAACGAGATTATTCTTCTGGGCCGCGTTTGATGCTGTGGGGTTTTCCTTTTCTGTACCGCACCTTCTCGCTCTCGCTCTCTCTCTCTCTCTCTCTCTCTCTCTCTCTCTCTCTCTCTCTCTCTTGTTATTTCTCCTCTTTCCCTCTCTCACTCTTTCGTTCGCATTTTTACCCACCTCGCTTTGATGTCGATGTCGTTCGCCGGGATGGACAGGCGGAACCGAAGCCGCTGAAGGGCCTGACATCATTCCTTTCAGCATCCCTCTTTCCCTTCCCCCTCGCACCGCTCAGTCATTTCAGTGGCGAAACGGTGGCGGGCGCGCAATATGGCGGTTTGGCGGCATTGTGGTGCCGTTTTTTGGCCTGTTTTTTAGCCGCCGAAAGCCGGCGTACCACAATCGTACCGGTTTTCCTTCTTCCCGCTTCCCTCGGCCCTCCCTACCTTCTCCTCCCCCGACCCCGCCGAACTGCTTGCCCGCTTTTCCATTCGTCCATAGGCAGGGTGGGGTGGGTGGGGGGGGTTGGTATAAAATCCAGCCTCCCCGCAGGGTTTTCCATCCTCTCGTTGCCACTCGGCAATCTAGTTGGGCATTTTGGTGTGTGTGTGTGTTTTGTTTCTTGTTGCTGTTGAAAGAGTTTTCATTTTAAGGCGAGAGGTGATAGAGAGCGAGAGAGAGAGAGAGAGCTAGTGCGAGTGATTGAAAGGATGATGTCGTGTTTGTTTTACCTTTTTTTTTCGCGAGCGGGTTAAGGGAAAAGGGGACGCTTTTAAGAGCGCTTTGCAGATACAAAAAAGGCGCTGGTGCGCACAAACTATAATCACCGTATTGATGATGATTAGGAGGAGTGCACGCCGAAGACGGTGCAGTGCGCTGGTTTTACGCAAATTAAATTTTCTTCCAGTTTTTTGGGGGTGAGGGGGGCGGCAAAGAAACGTAACACTCGCTTCTTATGTATTAACACCCACCTCCACCCCCTCCCTCGGCTGGTGGGAGCCTCATTTGCATAATTTTTCCAAGCAAGCGCTTCCCTGTTCTAATGAGGGGGCTCGGAAGGGTTGCGCCATGGCAGGGGGTTTTGGGAGGGCGCACGGTGGAATTTCTCGGGAAAAGGGTGTTAAGTGACACGCTCGATAAAATGAGATTCTCTCACTCACGGGGCCGTCGCCATCACTCACGCTACCGAAACAAAGAGGTGCACTGGAGACGGGGGGAGACGGGAGTTAAGAGGGGGGAGACGGTAGGTTTAATTCCACCGAAATTTTACGGTTTCGAGGGAACAGCGGGAAAAATCATCTACCCTCCCACCGAGCACCGCTACCGTGTTCCAGCCCGCTCAAACAAGGGGACATAAAAATCAATTCAAACAAGAAGCGTATTACGAGAACGGGCGCACACTGGATCAAAGACGGACGTATGGAGCGAATGAAAATTAATTACAAATTTATATCCTTTGCTACTTAAACGAACTGTACAGCAGCTGTGTGATGGGTCAAACGGTTTACTTCCTAGAAACTGTGTTGGAAAATTTATATATTTTAATGAACTAAATTGGGCTCACCACACATCCATATTACTGTAAAGAATTATTGTTGGAAGTTCTGGAGTTTCTAGCTTCTCAAATAAAAAGCAGAGCAGAGCTGTTTCTAAGGCAGTTAGTTTCAACATTTCTAACAATAATGCAATAAATCAACGACTTCCAATTGTTTGCTGCTGCATACAGTTTGCTGTTCTCTTCTTGTAATAAAAATATGTTTAATTCCTTCCAAAACTACCCTCAAACATGTCACAGTAATTTATAGAATAAACATATGAATAAGGAAAATATTTTTTTCTATCACTATTAACACTGTATAGCATTATTTTTTTTTGAGATTTTAATAGAACTTATTTTATATTAAATTATATTATATAAAATCATACATAAATCAGAGATGACACTAACACTAAACACTATAGCGGCTAGTGGTCTTACACAGAACGCCGGGTTTTCAAAATATTCAAATATAAATTGGAAAAAAATCAGAGCTGTTCCCAAAGAAGTTTTTTCTTCTTCTTTTGGGTAGAAAAATTAAATCCAAATGAAATGGGCCCTTTACTTAACGACTTGTTTGGGATACAAATGTTTATTTTTTAATTATTTCAATGAGTCTATCATCCAGAACTCGATTTATAGCAAAACAGAAAACCCCAAAACTAATAAATAAAAAATATATTTTATTCCATTTTTCCTGTTTTGTTTTATTTGTTAGGATTTTTTGTTTCCTTTTTTCCGTTTCGTGACAATTTTATTCTATCGATAATCAGAACTTGTATTTTAATAATTACAAAGCAAAACTACAATTGGTTTGCGTAGTTTTTTTCAAGTAATGGTGTATAATTACACTACACGTTTAAAAAAAACTGTTTATTTTAATTTTAATTTTATTATTAAAGTACTATACCCAACGAACAACCAGTAGCGGGATCAGTGTTGTTGATAGTATTTTCATTCGGTAGTAATGGCCTGGCCGTATTGCTTAATTTAAGTAATATCATTTATACAATAATAATCTTGTTGCATAGCTATTTAAATCAAAATAAGCTCTCTAGTAAGCTCTAAGTTATTGCTTTAAAATGTTTGATATTTTAACACTATATGGAGCAAAAGAAAAATGTTTCTTCATTTTTCATTAACGCAGTAGAAAAGCTGAGCGTTGATTAAACTGACCCATTGTCCACCCGCCACTGCAGAGGTGGACCACAGTGCGCGGGAGTTGGTCGGGGGTGGGTCTTTTGCACTGATGGCACCCCGCCCACTGTCCCACCCGCTTTCCACAGCTAACCTTTTTTTTTTGTTTTTGCTTCTTACCCCCTCCCTTCCCCTCCTTCGCTCCCTGCGTGATTTTCACCACCCGTACTCAACTCCACACGCTAAAACAAACTACAGCCATTCACAGCCAACAACAAGGCGACAGTAAAAAAGCAGAGGGAGAAAAAGATCAAACCCCCTTTTTTCCGAAACCTCCTTCTCCGCGCCAGCAAAGCATTTTCCAACTTCCACCGGGTGGGGGGAGGGGGGATTTCGCTCGCATCCTTTGTGTGTGTGTGTGTGTGTGGTAGTATGTGTGGTAGTGGCAGGCGCGCACACACGGGCTCGGCCACTATATTTGCAACCGTAACCGAACCCCCAATGAATCAACCGACGAACCAACCACTTGTGTGCGGCCGATTGTGGTAGGCTGTGGCTTCCTACCGGTTCAGGACGACCCTGCAGAGAGCGGGGGAGGAGAGGGGGGGGAGTTCTTTTGCCTCGGTCTTCGTTACGTTTGCCTTCGTGTAGCGCAATTATGTACCACTGGTGTAATAAAAAAAGAATCGCACACACACACACACACACACACGCAGAAAACCCTTTTTTAGAGCGAGAGCGAGTGAGCGGAGGTCCTTTCGGGTCGTCCTTTCGCTCCCAGAAGAGTCGTTCGCTCGCTCTATTTACTGTGGCGCAGCGTGTCCTTCGTCGCCAGGGCACTGGTATGGTCGTGGCCCGTGGCGGGACAAGGATGGCAACCGCTTGCTCTTCAAACACCGCGCGCGACCAGGATGCTGCGGAAACCGGGCGAAACCGTCACGACACCCGAACAGCCCCGCGTGTGGAGCACATTCTTCGACACCATGTACAGATCAAACTGCTTGCCCCGCCATTTTCCTCCCATCGCTCGGGGCACACGGGAAGGTCAAGATTTATTGGTCGAGAAATCCTGGGGCAGGGAGAAGAAGAAAAACAAAAAACCCTACCGAAAGAACTAGTGTACCAACCACCGAGACGCGAAGACGCAAATGCAAAGGTATATGTATAGCAAGCGGAAAAGAAGGATGGTTCACGGCATCTTCTCCGTGCCGACAGTCTCGGCAGCGCTCGGAAGTCGTTGGGATGCCGCCCGCAAAAGCCCACACCGCACCCGGGTCAACCGACACACAAAGGCAATATACTCTGGCCACCGACCGACCAGCCCACAAAACAGCCCCAACATCCGCATCCTTTCGGGTGGAGTGGAGGACTCACACACACACGAAACCGCTCAAAACAGGCCAACACGGACGCAACCCGAAGTGTGTGGCCTGTGCAAAACCCGAGACACGGAGCGAGAACTCTCCTGCGCAAGAGAGAGAGAGAGCGAGACCTCCCGCTTGCTCGGCGAGAAATGCTTGCTGGGCACATCTCCAGGAAGGTCGCGTCCGAGCGAGAAAAGCATTAGTTGGGCGGCCATAGCGAAGGGGCAGGGAGGGGATAGATCGACCAGGACCCAGAAGAAGACAGATCACTTCCAAACCCAAACCTCATCCCAAAGTTTTCCGGTTGACTGTTTGAGCATGTGCAGCGACTCGCTCGGGATATAAAGATCGTGAGTGAGAGAGAGAGAGAAAGCAGGAGAGAGAGAGTATTGGGGAAAGCGAGAGAGAAAGAGACTGAAACCGCTAGTATGTGGGAGCCGAACGCGATTGGAAGCCCCATGCTGTTGGAAAACGCCTTCGTGGGAAGCCCTGGTTCCCAAGAACTGGAGGAAAGAGCCAGCGCACGTGGAGGACGGCTCGGTATAAAACCCACAAATCCGCACGCTTGTCACCAAACGATGGCGGCCATTTTGCGTGTGCCATTTGTGGGCACACTTTCGGGGTGAGTCCGCCCCCTCCCCCCCCCCCCCTCCCTTTCCAGTGTACTGTGGACCTAGACGAGTGGGTGGGTGGGTGTGTGTGTGTGTGCGTATGGTTATGGAAACCAAAAGGGAGGTTTAGGGGGTTCCATCCGACCCCATCAGCTCACCACCGCCATCTAGTGGTGAGCCAGCGAGAAGTGGTTTTTCTGTGCGTGTGTACAGAACTCCTCGTTCGCTCCAATGCTACACGCTTCATTGGACAACTTTTGAACCAAAGGGGGAGTGAGGTGGTAGGGCTGGGTGGCACTGAAAGCGGGGGCAGGGCATTTTTACGCCCCCACTTTTTTTCCTGTGGCGCCCTCTGTTTACACAGGCGCGTGGTACGCTCTGTTCGCCCCGCGTTTTTTTTTTTTTTTGGTTGGGTGCGAAATCGAAAACAAACGATTGCGATTGCGACGGAGTTAACAATGAGTGACTTCCGACAAATGGGGGTTTCCACCTGCTCCTGCCCAGCATTCGCATTGATCCGCTGACATTTGCTGGGACAACGGGGATCGAGTGAGCGCGGGTTTTTGTTGGGCGGGCGGGTGTTTGATGTTTGTTTGTTTTTTTTTGCGTGCCATTGCGTCAGCCGAACTTTCCACGTTTTGGGGCTAAACGCTGCCAACTGTCTCCGAGCCATTGTGGTGCAAAGTAATACTATGACGGTGTTTTTTAATTGAGGCAAAGACCTATTCGTAACAGTCCAGTACCAGAGTTGAGGGTTCGGCAAACGGTCAGACTGACCATGGCTGTCGAGCCTCAAATATGAAGAAGTTTTCAGAAACAAAAGAATGTTTCTATAGTATCATGGTAGACGTGCAGGCTTCTGAAGAGTCCTCGCGTAGATTGATTCCCATCGTTGAACCGTTCCTAATCTTTAGGTGTGACTAATCTGTACTAGCTAGTACCTGAAGTTACAGCTCCCTTATTCTCCAATAAGTATCGGACAGGTCTTCATTGGATACAGGTTGTGCTGGTCAGAAAACAAAAATCTGAAAAGCTGTTCTTTAGTTGAATAAACGATTTATTTGGAATGACTTCCTGCATCTATACCATTCTGATGACTTGGACTACTCAAGGTTTCATATCACTATAGAGATAGTAGCAATACTAGAACCGAGCTAGGAACGTGGATGCATCAGTTGAGTATTCAGGCACATTACGAGTTGAGCAGGCGAGGCTCTGGCAGGAGTTTCTCGGTTACGAATGGGATGTATAAGGCATCAGTTCCTGGACGGGTGAAAGATTTTGGATAGACGTACTGTAACCGGACCATACAAACTACTAGAAGCAAATTTTATATCCAATTCAATTCAAATAATTTTAGCAATGTTTGAGACTTTGTAAATTCCCTCCAAATATCCTCGCCAGGCCAGACTTTACCGAACCCTATTCTAGTGCCCCAAAATGTACCTTTTATGGAGCTACCAGGAAGCTTGCACCGTTTGCAGGGCTGGGACCGATTTCCCATAAAACCTCAAACTCAGAGAAGTGCCCTTCCCTCCCTCGCTTATAGGAGTTCCCGTACGCCGGACGCTCACTTTCGTTTTGTGGTCCCGAAAGCCTCAAAGAACCCGGCCAACCAGCCCGCTTCCCTCTCCGGCGTTACGGGTTGGGGGGGGGGGGGGGGGTTGCGGCCTAGCCGGAATATTTGTGCCGGAGGTAGTG
>KB671486.1:14952-47453 GCA_000349105.1 Anopheles epiroticus | reverse complement strand
CCCCCCCCCCCGGGGTTGGGGGGGGGGGGGGGGGGGGGGGGGGGTTGCGGCCTAGCCGGAATATTTGTGCCGGAGGTAGTGAAGCGGTTCAAAACCCCACCCGTGGTTTTTTGGACCGCAACACTCAAGAAGCGGAGCGGCCGAGATCCCGTCGGTGGGGCGGACAAAAATCGGTGAACCTCAGCCGCGGTCGGGAGACGATTGCCAGCGCGGTGGGGATCTGTGATTAGCTTATCGGGGTTGAGTTTTGCGGTGATCCCGCCGCATCCCGTCCCGTCGGTTTGTGTGCCCATCAATTGGGCCCGCAAGCCGCCGCCAAAAAGTATAGAAATTAATCAATGTGCGGTCATATACATATGCACGAGCCTCCCCGCACCGAACGGACGCATCCAACCACCAGATGTTAATTTAGTGGTCGAAAAGTGCGTGTGCGTCTCGTTAGTTTTTTTTTTTCATTGTTGTTGTTCACAGCTTGGCCAGGGTGTGCCAGGAGTTTTTGGGAGAAGGCTACAAAACTACAACAAAACCCACCACCACCATTCCAGTGTGGTAGTAATTTTTCCACAAATTGCTATCCCACAGATAGCCCGCACTATCAACACAAACAAATCCACACAGAGCTACAGATAGAGGGCAGGAGAGGCAGAGAGACAGAGAGGGAGAAGCATTAAAAAACGCGCACACAAACCTAACCTAGAAAAGAGTTAAATTTGCGGTCTGCTCATCGGGCCCGGGTAATGTACAGCGCGATGTATACACGCATGCCGCTGGTGCTGGTTTGACGCCACCGATTTTCCCACCCATTGGAGGCTTTTCTCGCGGCTTGCTCCGTCACCGTGGTGGTGTCTCGCTCGCACTAGCTCGCTGTGCCGCTATGTGTAGAGCTGCTGTGCTGCGCATCTACATCCATCTCCGGGCGAGCGTTTCGGGACTCGTCCTTGTTGTCTTGGTGTAAAGCCACCCTTGTCCGGAGTTCAGCATCGCTGGAACACTGCCAGGCAGGCTATGGATGCTATGTGTTTAAGTCTATCCAACAGAATTTTATGATTCGCATGCACCAGGAAGTCTATATCACAGTTCTTTGAAGATTATAAAGGGGATGTAAAACTATTTCCACGCTTGGATCACTTGCAGCGAGGCAACTACGGATGCTCTAACCCAATCTCAACATTATTCTTCATTTTTATCGCTTCAATTTCATCAATTTCAATTTTGATCCACGTCTCATCTATCTCATCATCAGTATGGTGGACTTCGACAGAAAGTATAAGACAATAAAAATAGCTTTACACATTCTTGAAGAATATCATCAGGGACTTGGAGCTGCTAGTTAGCACCGTGTTTGGCAACACTGGTAAACACAAATATGTGTTCCAAGAAGTCAACTGTTTCGCTGCGAAAACTCTTGCTTGAATTAGCTAGTCATTAGTGTAGCAGCTTTACCAAGCAAAAGGATTCTTTAGGATTCCAGATTGCCTTTAAAATTTAAAAGTTTATTACAGTTCAATAATATTCTTCTGTTAATCTTAACTTTCAAACGCCAAAGAGATGTTCTTACATTCTCAGCGTGTGGTAGATGAGTGATTGTGCTTTTGGAATTCAAAGACAATTAGCTGGATGTTGGAGATAAGAAGTAAGTCTTGTAAGTCAATACTACTTGTAAGATGATAGAAACATTCTTCAGCCCAGCAAACATAGCAAACCTTTCTTCGGATATGGAACTCTGAAGCTCCCAAAAGCCGTCTCAATTTCCAGGTTTTGGAGTCTGGTTCTATGTTCTGCCACATCCAGATATTATGTGGATAATATTTTGAAAGTTCATCATCACCATTTGTCAGCTCGGTGTCAGGCTATGACACTCGCACCCGTAAGGTTTGCCGCTCCCTCCGCACGTCCAGCAAAGCCAACCTTTTTCTACCAATTGCCGACGGGTTTTTGGGACGGTCGACCGGTCGTCGCACACATGGACTGCAGCAGCCGCCGCTGGAAACTGGAGATCCTTGGGCTCTGCAGCACTAGGCAACACATTGAGATGCTGTGCGGGCGTGTAATTAGATGCATCTGCAGCCGCTTCTGCGCGTCCATTTCCGCAAACTGGACACGTGTGCCGGTTGCGTTGGCAGTGGCGGAAGTGGCAGCCTCCGTGCGGGATCCGGGCGGTCCTGTTGCGTTCGGGCTGCTCAAGTGGAACCACATGCGACATGGTCGACCGGAAGATTCGCTTGTCGGACATGTGTCGGACAGGCTAGTTGCTGTCCTGTAACAGGACGCCGTCCTGGAGTTGGATTGTAAAACAGGGCTTTGCCGCCTGCACACACACACACACACACTCGCTCGCTCGCTCCCTGCCTGCGCTTCCCGCTCGCCGCGCCACGTTTCCCGACGGGGCCACGACGAGACACGTTGCGGGAACAATGGACGCGAGAAAGGCGGCTTGCCAGCGCATCCCTGCTGGTGTGCCCACCAGCCGTCGTCCGCCGCAACGCGGCAACAATGGGCCCTCTTTCGGGGCCCAAAGTTGGTGCAACACGCACTCCACGCGGCCTTCCCTGCACCCCTTTTTTCTCGCGACCTCCGAACACTGCTCCGCGAGCACTTTTAATTCGACGAATTAACAAAAAAAAAAAAAACGGGACTGCACGCTGGCTCTGTTGTGCCTCGGTCGAGTTAAAAACCTTTTGCTTTGCTTCCTTTTCCCCGTGCGGGCTGATTAAAATGTCGCGTTGCGAGCTGCGTGCGCCCTGCCGCGTCCGTTTGTTCAAACCTTTTTGCCTTTGACCTTTTTTTTCTCTCTCTCTCTCCCCACTTTCCACCTTGGCTCGCTTTTCTCACGACATATTGTTACAATTCGGTGACGCGCGCAAATAGCTGTGCGCCGCTCGCTTGCGTTTCGCAAAAATCGAAGCAGAAGGCCGGTTTCTTTTTTCTTTTTAAAGACTAAAAACAGTCCGTAATCACGTTACGGCACAAGGGGTGATGATTGTTTGGGTGAACTTGAGCGAGGCTGAAAAACCCGTGGTGGCGTTGTGCGGGGAGGGGAGGGGGTTTTCCCGGGGCGTCTGGGAACGTAACGAAGTTTGCCGTACCGTCAATCAAGCGTCCTGGTGAGCGAGTGCTAATAGAATTTGAGCTTCGGAGAGGCGCGCGCGCTCTCGGTTTGTGCGTGTGTGTGTGTATGTGTGTGTGTGTGTGCTGGAGGATGAAAACTGATGAACCACACTTCACAGGATTTCCTTGGCATGAGTGGAGCTACTGGAGAATCTCATCCCAGCAACTACACCCCCTCAAAACAAAGCAGGATGTGGAGCAAAATGGCCATCCTAAGAAATTTCTCGCAATCTCTCCGAATAACACACTAGTCATTCGTGTTTTGATCCTCCAGAAAATTAAATTCTTGAATTTAAAGATAGAAATTTAATGTCCCATATTTCTCTAGGGTTTTGGAAGTTTTAAACGATAAGTCGCCAGAACACTTAATTTACACACAGCTACACAGATACACAGAACACATTGAAGAGACAGTTTAAATTAACTATCTGCCAATTTTCGCACAAAACATGAAACATTAATTTAGAAAAAATAAACTTAAACTTAATATCAATGGATGAATTTTGCTAATGGATGCAAACACTTCTTACCTTAAAAAGCTTAAAACAATTTGCTCGAAACCATATTGCATGTTCCAGCATAGCACGAAACTCTCCCTGCGTAACAATGCTACAGATTCAGTATTATTTACCGTTATTTAATTTAAACTTTACACATATAAATTTTATAAATTTTAATAAATCAACATAAAATATAAACTCACTTCGCACCAGAAAGTTAAAGCTAATGGGCAAAAAGGGGAGCGTCAATATCCATCAATCAGTATATATTTTTTTGTTTTATTTTTATTACTTTTGTGTGTCTACAAATGGATACGTCTGACAAGTATTGTATTAGAATAATTTCAATTAAAGACGATTGCACAAAATAAACTAGCCAAATGCCGTACAAATAGAATTCAAAACAAACATTGGTAATAAATGGTAAAGGTAATAAATATTTCCTAAGTATTTGAGTTTTTTTAAACTTGTCTTCTTAAACAATGCGTTTTATTGAATACGCATTTTAAGCGTATTTCTAAACATTTTTAGAAAATATATCTT
Organism: Anopheles epiroticus; assembly: GCA_000349105.1. NCBI lineage: Eukaryota > Metazoa > Arthropoda > Insecta > Diptera > Culicidae > Anopheles > Anopheles epiroticus. Next base: position 43,302 of record KB671486.1, on the reverse strand, counting down.
AAGACGCATTTACCAGACAATCAAATAAAATGTACCATCATCTGTCAAAAGCGAGTGACAGTTGGGCCCGAAATCTAACCATTTAACAATTTATGGACGGAAAAGTAAAAATCAAAAAAACTATTTACAATGTTGTTATTGAAAAGGTCCAATTTCAATCATAATATAATTACAATTACAATAATCGTACCTGTACTGTCATCAACCGTGCCTGGTGAGCCGTTTGGCCCCGGGGTACCCCTTCGCCTCGCCTTCAGCGCACCCAGCAACAAAGTCAACGGAGACGCTTCCTGCTCTTTCCGGCTAATAATCTTTTCCAAATTCTCCCCGTTTGCAAAGCGAAACACGGCAAAGACCCAGAATCGATCCGAGTAATCCGAGCTTCCGGGGGCCGAGGGGGAAAACGGGGAAGGCGTTGATCTCCGCCCAGCCAAGGCGTAACCTCTCGCAACTGCAGCAGCAGCAGCAACAGCAGCAACAAACAAACAAGCAGCCCAGAAGGAGAAGGGGCCGCCGCCGGGCGGGAACGATGCGATGATGTTTAACAAGCTATGAATGAAACGCACGGCTCTTCGGGATGTTTGGAGGCTTTGAGGCCGCAGGGAGCAGTTTCGGGCTCGTGTTGCGGGTGTAATACGACGCGATGCCCAAAACACGGCACTCTCATCCTTGCCGATGGACTGTGCCGGCGGGCCAAGGGGGAAAAAAAAGGCTGTGTTATGAAAATATTTGTCCGGTAATCGGAGCCCGTATTCCGTAATCGGAGCGTTAACCTTTTGCTGCTCGTTCGTTTGTCCGTTGCGCCCGTGGAACGGCGGCCGAGGTGTCGGTGGAACGTCGGGTGCTGCGCTGATAAGGCCGCTACATCCAGTAAGCGAGCGATTACAGCGTTTACGGCCAGCACCTGAGCGGCCCGTTTCATCGCTCCGATTGCAAAGTGGCCCCGCCAGGCATCGTCGATTCGGAACCTCGATTAGCATAAGCTGCTGAGGCCAACCTTTCAAGACGGCCGAACTAATCCGATTGCCGAACCTTCGATCTTGCAGCGCAGAGCAGTTGCGAGTTGCGTCTGGCAGCCAAACTGGCAGCGGCGCATCCCGACGGGGACGGCACGGTTTTACGGGAGAAATTTTGCATTTTCAGGTCCCGCCGGTGTACCCGGTGTTAAGCTGGTAAATGAGCTGTCAGTTTCGGCCAGGTAGGCTGGCACGAACGCCCGGACCATCCATTCCGTTGCGCAAGTCGTCCGTGTAGCGCAATTCCCGCTACGCTCATTATCGCGCGCGCGAAGGTACACGCCGTCTCGAGTACCTGCAGGACGGCCGTCCCGGCCCGTCCCGTAATCGGATTCGGACGGGATCGCTGCTGCCGATCACTATCGACCGGTCCGGAAAATGGGATGAAAGTACAGCTCCGTCACGGGACGAGATGAAATCGTACCGCTGCTTCACGGCTCGTTTGGCAAGCTAGGAACAATCGCAAAGAATGTCACCCAGTGCGCCGAGCTAAGCAAGACGTGCTCCGATCAACCTCTTCACATATCGTAATCCATTCCAGAAAAGATCCAGAAAAAAATATCTAAAAAACACTCCTACAATCCAAGCAGAACGCGGAAAAAAACACTCCCCACCCGCAAAAAAAAAAACAATCCGGCTCGAAGGACCAGCAAAGCAGCGTGGCGTGGTAGCCGTGGGAGAGTTTGACGCTCCCCGGGTGAACCGGGTGCGCCCGAAAGTTCGCTCCGAAAGTAAAGGCTCGCGTTAATCCTGTTTGCCCAAAAAACCACCAGCCAGCAAAGGGAAAAAGAATGAACTGGAAACCATTTCGGACCGAAATAAAACAAAAAAAACCAAAGCGATCCCACTTACCGAGCAAAGTTTCGTTAATAATAGAACACACTGAGAGCAGAAGTTGCTCTGGTCATCCACATTGCACGCTCGTCCTCCTACTCCTAAGGAGGAGGAAGAAGATAGCAAAAAAAACCCCTCTTAATAGAATGCCCAAAAAAAAAAACCCCGACCCATGTGCATTGCGTGCTGTTCTCTTTTATGGGCCCCGTTGTTTTCACCTGGTACTTAACTTCAATTTGGGGTGCCCGTGTGCATTACGACAATGGTGATTGCGGACGTTGCCGACCGTAGGAAGCGCGGGAAGAAGGATGATTATACACGGCCTGCCTTAATGCCATTGTTCCACGGCTTTCGCATCCTAATAGGCTCTTTTACCGGGATGAAGCGGTTTTTTTTTTGTTGCTTCTTCAGTTGCGTCCGGCGGGTGAGCTGTTTGTTACAGGATTACTTTAAATATGCTCGAGGATGGTTTTAATAAGCAAGTAAACAACAAAAAAACATACGCTAGACAAGATCCGGATCGCACTCTCATGTGTGTGTGTGTGTGCGATCCTTCTGCCAAGGATGATGCAAAATTAAGGTTATTAAGGCCCCGGATGGACAACAATGGGGTGGGCAGGGATGCATCAGCCGTGAGATCGCACGTCTGATTGTGGTGTACTGGGACGGCGGCCTACTGGCATCCTTCACTATCTTGCAGTTCCAACTCTCTTCCATGTCTGCCCACTCTGCCACTCAACTCAAGCAGCATTAGGAGCCAAATAAAAGGGGCGTAAAACTTTCCCCGTAAGTGGGCACAAGCGGAGAGAGAGAGTGAGTTAAGCGGAAGACAGTGTCCTTCACAATTTGAATACGTACTTCCGCAAATCCTTCAAGCAACACATCAACATCAACACCTTGGCACTGTTCCTTCGCCTCCCTCCTGGCAAACACCCCGACGACCCGTTCATTGTGTCTTGCAGCTAATCTGCTTACCAGACGAAAATAAAGAAAGCCCCCGCACAACAACAGTGATTCCAGCGAACTCTCCTGCGATAGGAGTCACTGAGGACATTGTTTCGCCTCTCCACAAGTCCGAGCAAAATGCCGACCGTGCGGAAATTGAGCTCATCCGTGGCCGCTAAAGCTTCCCGGAAGCCTTAACACCATCCCCTCCCTCCCCACCCGCCCGCACGATTTACCACACGCGGTGCAAACATCGCCGTTTGCTGTTAGGAATCGCACTCCACTGGCTTATTGCTGGCCCGCCTTATTATGCAAATGTGATGGCAGCCGGGCCGGGAAAGGCAAAATGGAGAAAAAGAAAAGACGCCCCGGAAAACCGGAAACTGTCACGGACAGGGCGGTGGAGGAGAGAAAAAAAAACACCGGGAAAGAAATCACCCTGTCTATCGCGTTTTCAAACTGCTCAAGAATATGGTTTTCGAAGCGAGCCTCCCATCCCCCCGCCTTACACGGCGCACTGTGGTCTAAAGGAGATCAAAATTATTTGCGAATTAATATTTGCACTTTTTTTCCTACTTCTTTTAAAATATAGCATCTAATGTGACGATGAGTTGAACATGAAATTGATGCGAAATTCTAAATTTCATCAAGAACTAAAATAATATTCTATTAAAAATAAACAGATTAGCTATGCCTCAAAAACAGCTTTACTTCTTCTATGTAACAGATTTTTTTATTTCACATGTTATCATAAATATTGGGCTAGTAAAAGAGCTCTAATTAATGAGTATTCACAAAAATATTACACCACCAAATTATTCTTAAATTTCCAGTTTTTGGTACAGCTATTAGCGATTAAATTTAACACTTTATGAAATTGTTCTACCGAAAGTACAGTGCTTTGGTGAAACAGAATAAACAAACTTTTTTGTAAAGGTGAATAGCTACGTACTCACCTTTCCACTATTGAATAATAGCTTCATTATGTATACCGCACGTATCTTAAAGGGTAAACTTTACAAAACAATAAGTAAACTAATTATGTATGGTATGGAATATGCTTCACATAAACCAATTGTGCTAAAGTTTAGTATCTAAGTAAATCAGCTATCATTTCCAACACAATCACACGTCTGCTGGAAGGAGAAAGAGCCTTGCTATGATGATTTTACCTCCACAAAGGGAGCGGCCTGACCATGACTACGGAAATAAAAAAGAAAAGAAACAATTAGAAATGAATGTTTATGATGTACTTTCGTTTTTAGTAGTAATTTTTATAAAAAATTGGTGTGATGCAAATGTGATGGAAATGGCTCTATTGAATTGTTTTTATTGCGGTAGAAACGGCCAGGCCGTAATTTACAAAATTTATAATAATATTAACTATAATATCTTTGCACGGCGCTGCCTGGAAGCTAACTGGACAAAAAGTCTAGAAGCTAAAATTACCTTCCAGCATAGCTTCTGCTGCTGAAAATTTAAACAAAAAAAACACTAATGAAAGCACCAATGTCCCCCCAACGCACTGGTGGTGTACCACCGTGCGCCATGCCGCCAGCCGCTCACTTCAATTACGCAAACAAATAGCAGGACGGAAGAAATCAACACTCTCGAAGGTATCATCAACTGCTCGTTATCAACAGCTATCCATCTGTTGTGCGTCCCCTCGTTCCAAGGGATAGGTGTGGACGGGTGGGGGGGGGAGGGGGGAAGTGGAGGAAGCGCATCCCAAATCCGATGCTCCTTTTCCGGGCCGCTGACGATGGCGAATGATTTCTTTCTTGTTTTGTAACCAACTGGCCGGGTGACGGAAGGGGGGGGGGGGGATGGTGAAGGCGGCCGCAAAACAAGACATCCGCCATTGCCAGCCTCTTTACCGTGACGTCGTGCCATTCCGCATTCCGTCTTACAGGCGGAGAGTGTGTGTTTGTGTGCGTGTGTGTGCGTGTTTTGGATTTTCTTTTTCCCTTCTTGTTGAGGGTGATTTTCTCTGTTCGCCTCCGGGGAGGTTTTTAGGGGTTTTTCTCCAATAGATAGAACGAGTGAGAGAGTGAGAAGGGGAAGAGATGCTAACATGGGTTTTCTGTCTGTCTGGTGGTGTGCTTGGGAGGCGGGAGGGGGGGGGGGGGGGGGGGGGGTGGTGTGTACGGAGGGTGGCAGGGTTCCGGAAAACCCACAAGTCATGAAGTTTTTCCACCCTCCACGTCAGCAGAAGTTGCCATTTTTGCCGTGTGCGCTCTCGTAAGCGTAACAATGCGAAACGGAAACCATTCCTCGTAACTCCCTCCCCCCCCCCCCCCTTCCCTCCCCCGCCATCCTTTTTTCTTCCTCAAGCCGCTCGTTGCCCGGTGGGCGCGGTTCCGGGCCCCGTATTGGAAATCACCGTACATGAAATATGAATTATACTTCGGGGCCGGCTTTAAAATTATTAAAAATGCATCCCCCTTTTTTCCTGGTTTGCTTTTCCGCCCCTTTCCCAACCCAGTGTGCGTGCGTGTGTGTGTGTGTGTGCTGCGATGGAAAACATAAAATCTCTCGCCATAAAATCACACCGAACATGGCCATTTTGGTGCGTTATCCTTCCTTTCTATTCTAGCTTTTGCTTTTTTTTTTGGCGAAGGGAAAACCAATTCGAAAGCACCAAACAGAATAACCTCCGGGAGGGAAAAGCAATCGATATGAAATATGAATTTTCAGCATGCATTTTCATATCAGCCATCAACCTTCTTCACCTACCCCCACCCCCTTCCTCTCTGCCACCTACTCCGGATGGAAAGCCGGTTAGAGAATGATAAAAGGCGAGGGTAAGATGACCGTCCATAAGTTACGTAACGGGTTGAAAGGAAAACACTTAATACACTTAACGTACAAAATCAATTTTAAAAACAAGATAAATAGATAACAAACATATTTTTTTTTTTGCGGAAGAGTGTTGTTCGGGACATTGTGCGATTACGCCACCATGATTTTGGACACCGAGCAAACAATGATCTTGCAAAACAAGTGTCAGCCTTTTCCAACAGAACTACTCCCCACGTGTTGGTGGTAAAGTACTCAATAAAACGTTGTTTTAGACACCATAAGTAACAGCAATATTTTTAAAATGTTCCATTTTGAAAAAAAAAACATTATTTACCTTTAATTTCGTTCATCCCTTCGTAGCGAGGATCAAAAACTCTGAAGCAGGAAATTTCAAAACTAGAACGCACTGGACATACTAGTTACGATGATGAAATAAAATATCTTTTATTAAAATTTATTTTAATTTTTTTTTATTAAAATCGAAATCTCGGTAATATGTCCATTTTATCCTTGTAAGTGGTTAAGTTTTTTGTTATGAAAATATTATTTGAATTTGAAATTTTATTTCAGAACAAAAAGTAAGAAATAATTAAAAGGTTACAAAAATATCAATTTTTCGCTAACATTCGGTTGACTTTACGAAGTATTCTGCACTCGAAAGCGATTAGGAGGGTTACGTCAGCTTTGGACAGAGTGTCACAGGCGCAAGTGCGTACCGTATCTTCAGTAAGTGCGATAAAGTCCCTGCTTCGTCTCGCCTCAAGAACTCCTGTGCGGTGAAATGCAACATTTGTGCCGGTGGCATCATTTATGGACAACCCCCGCGAAGAAGGCCTGCGGGCTGCGAAAGAAAGTCACCGTCAACACATCATGCATAAATGCAGCCATCTTCACCTCCTCCCCCCCTCCCCTCCACAACCCCCCCCCCCCCCCCCCCCCCCCCCCCCCCCCCCCCCCCCCCCCCCCCCCCCCCCCCCCACACCCCGTCCTTAAAAAGACACACAAAAACAAGACGCCTCGCTGGGAGCAGGTTCCGGAGCAGTGGAATCCAATCTTGAACCTGTTTTTATTTTCTCCCCATTTCCCTAACAGCGTGAAGTGTGAAACTAGCGCGACCTGCCACTGTCAGCGAAGAAAATCGGCAATGTCTCCAGCACCGCACTCTGCCGTAGTTTCTGTTCCTGTTGCTCCTTTTCCGTTCTGCTGCCAAATGTGCAGTCCAAGTCTTGTGCAGCGTGTCAAACATGCTTTTCGGTGGCCGAGTTGCGGGCGTTTTCCTTTAAAGGAGCAGCTCCTCGCGTGTGTCTAGCGCGGCTTGACGGGACAGACAGGGGGGGAGGGGTGGGGGGGGGTTGCATACACTCCTCACAACACACACACACACACACCGTCGGAGTTCTGGCTTTTCCAGGTCACGATTCCTTCAAGATGTCTGCACACAAAACTGCAGCCCACAAAACTGCATTTGAACCAACCGTCGGGCGGCAGCCGGGGGAGATGGGTATTGGGATGGGAGTTTGTTTGTTTGTTGACACATTCCTTCGAAGGCGAATGCCTTTCGGCCGTCCGATGTCACCGCGCACCTTTTGTCTTGCGCCCCGTTTCGAGGCCGGTGACAGCGCGCTACCTTTCGGTCCTGCACTTTTTCCCGGTGCTGTGTGTGTGTGTGCATCACCGTTTCGGCATCTTTGCACACGTTTTAAAAAGCGGGCCGAGCAGTCCCCAGCTAGGGGCTAATTTATTTGTTTGTTTGTTAGTTTGTTTGGACCGCTTTTGGCTTCTTTTTTTTTGTTAACCGAAAAAAAAAATGCTTCGATTTCTTCCCGCCTGTCACTGTGCGCGCTGTGCGTGATGAGGCCCGACGATCTCCTAATCGTCATCGTCCCACGTCTTTTGTAACCGCCACAGTTTTCGTTTTCCTCGAAGACTCGGGCCCGCTGCAATATTTACTCAATTACTCAGCCCGGGGTTTTGGGCTTTTCTGTCACCTTCCTTTTTCGCTTCCCCCGCTTCGCAAGCGACAGCCCGTTTTCCACGTGAAAGGCAACCATTGGGCTTCCTTTGCCTGCCGATATGTGCGGAGGCACTGTTTCGCCCTTTTTAATTGTTACATTTGTTGACTTCGGGAAGGAGGGGGAAGGGGGGAGTGGGTGGGTTTGTGCCAATTCAGCCTGTCCGCTGGCAACCGCGCTGCGGCAACACACATACGCGCGTGAAAGCAGCAGGCAAAACTGTGCGGCCCCGTGTGGAAAAGCGGGAGGACGTCCTGCAGGGAAAATGCGCAGACAGTTGACAATAGGAACACGATAAATCAAGCAGCGGCCGTGGGATGCCTCGTTGACAGCGAGCGCTGGTAAATAGCTGGCCCAAGTGCGCTTTGTGCCTTTAGCACGAAGGCCCGAACGGAAAGCGCTGTTTGCTTAAAGGTTGTTTCTGTTGTGTTGTTTTTTTTTCACAAAAAATTGTTTGAAAATAGACACATCCAGCAATGGGAGAGGCAAAAAAAAGCAACAACAACAACAACAACAACAACATTGTAAACGCCCCGACAGACGCGCTGGACAAAGCGGGCGAAGGATGCCTTTGTTTGGCAAGAAGTTTATTGTTTTGTGTCATCTCACTTTCTTCTGGACGTCTTGGAATCGGGTCCTCTGTGTTTTTGGGATTGGGCCTCTAATCGGGTTACGGCTTCATTACTCGGGTAGCAGCGATGAGCGAACCCGATAAAGGATGTACGGAGCCGGAGGTTCCGAGAGCTCTTTAGGATCTTGTCAACAAGGTTTAAGTGACACTTCCACTCCGGTGCCGGATCTCCTCCTAATCGTTGGCTGCGGATCGAAAACGATGCTACTTCTGTTTTTGCACCTTCCCGGCAAGTCCTCAGCTCCGTAACCGATCCAGATCTCCGCCCGGGGTGGAAGGTAAACGGATCGCAAATCAAACAAGCAGATTAACGCAACTGGAAACGCAGCGGTATTGCGACGCACCGATCGGCAGTGCGTCGATAAGTTTGTCGCTTTGTTTTTCCTCCGCCTATCAAAGATTGCATCTTGGGCTTCCTTTTTTTTGCATTTTCGGGAAGGTGTTGTGTGTCTTCCTACACCGAATGCTATATACGTGGATTGGGAACTAACAATGCCTACTAATTATGCGCACAACTTGCAAACTCCGTTGGCACGAAAAACCCCGAACCGTTGCGCTTCTTCCGGACTGTTCCCGGGCTTGGGAAGGGAACGCCGCACTGGGAAGGGATGAGTAACCTGATTACCGGATGGATTACAGCCCACGCATGTCGCCTTTTGTGCCGACGGTGTACTGAGGCGGGATTACGCCATTGCGCTTCGGTTTTTGGTGGATCTCCTCATTTTTATTTGTTTTTGTGGCAATCCTTTTTGGGACATCGGAGACGAGATTGCTGATTGATAATGGTTCGGGACACTGCTTTGATGGAAGGGGGAGGGTACAGGAAGCAGATGGTTGTTGATAACGTCTGCTTGCATGTGTGAACCGTAGGGACAGGTATCCGTTGCGAGCTACGCTCCTCAGGGACGGCGATGTGAATGAGAAGATGTTTTCTTCAATGACATCTTACGCCCCTCAATAAGACTCTCATGGTGCATAGAGACTTCCTCTCTAAACGGATAATGTACAAAATGCGCACTTCAAACTACTGGATGTAAAAGATTCTGTTTTCGCAACAATATGATCCTTGTATTTGTAGATCTTGTTGATAGAAAACGTCCTCACTGCGACAAAAACTAATGCCCAGAATGAGAAGAACTGTTTTGCACTGTATCCTGAACCACCGAAGAAAGGAAGGAAAAGAGTAAAAGAAAACACCGAAATAGTAACGAAGAAACGAGCATTTTTCTGTCCATCTACAATAAAAGAATTGGCAAGTGTACGGAAAGGATGGGATTGATGAGTTTAACTGTTGCCAATTTACAAACATTAGCTGTTATGCAAAATCCCAAAACCAATTTTACACCACAACAGACAAGCAACTCAAGCGATGACGATTATATTATAAAAACTCACATGTATAGTGCTTAGAGATAGGACAACGCTTCATTGCTGCACAAAAAAAAATGCTATAATGCAATGAAGTATACACATAATTGTGTTCTGAACAGCCAAATAGAAGACTGATTATAATCAATTGACTGTTTGCAATGGAAAGAAAACATGTATGCAGTAGTTATATATTGCGACATCCCATCCCGTTATAAGAAGCTAAACATACCTTAGACATTAGCAGATAGAATTTGAATAATCTTTGAACATTACTGGAAAACCTTGGGAGTTTGAGACGCTTCTTGGAAAAAAAAAATGCGTTAGGTTCTCGTCATAAGGCTCCTACAACTCTAGACATTAGCAGGTACTTAGGATCTTACATCGGACAAAGTGATACAATCAATGTTATACGCGTTACGTTTGATGATATCCACGGACCGTTTGATTTCAATATGTCTAAGTATGTCTAAGTTATGCAATGTATAGAACATTTCTTAAAATCACCCATAGACTTACCATTCGACGAAGAAACTTAACTGATAATAAACATTGTTGTTGTCTAACATCACGAGGAATTTGGATTGGTATGCTGGTTGAACGAGAACCTTCCAAGTCTGGACATTGTTCGACGCCATTCCCGTGTCAAGATATAAACTTACTAATAAGGCTTTTCAAATGTCTTGATACTGGTTAGTGTCTCTTAAATGTGATGTCTGAATATACACTTGAAACTGAATACAAAGAACAGTGTCCCTTAGGTGTGAGGTCTGTATACAAACTAGGGATATGTCGGAATGGTGTATTGTCAATATTTTTTGAAGCCGTTTGAAAGTCTACTGCAAGTGTCGCAAGAATACCAGTCCAGGGATGTTGGGATGTAAAGGAAAATGCCTCGCAATGGATATTTCAATCATTAGCGAAACATCTGCATCTACAGGTATAGCAGAGCAGAGTGCAAACAAAAGGACATTGAGATGGGAAAGAAACTCATTGAGGGAATCGAAACCTCAACCTCTCGACTTGCTGGACATTCAAACCACCGTGGAGGTAATGGACACATAGCAGCTTCCTATCGTTTGTCCGCACATTCTTGGGATGATTTAGAGTTGTTGTTAGGTAGCGAGCGCTTCCGCCATCGCCCAAAACAGTCAAAAAGTTGTAAATAGGCATCATCGGACTTTAGTAACCTTTCCGTTACTTCCGCTCCCTCCGGCCCTGGCAGCTGGCACTTTCGCACTCGCCAATCTCAGGTAGGTGGCCGGAACGTCTTCACCGTCCGACCCCGGTGGTCCGGGGCGGCCACTTCACGCCAGCAGCAACACTGCTTTGCATCGCGCTACCTGCGTGCTTTCGCAACCGAACCGGACATTCGGGCCGGGTACGCAATTTCGCAAACGTCAGCCGTCCGGCGTCCGTTGCCACTTGAAGATGCCGAGCGCAGCTCAGCTTCCTGCAGGACCCGGCCCGGAGACTTCCTTCCACAAACTGCCATAAATCCGCAAGGGAAGGGAAAAGGTTCCCAAACCCCCTGGGATGCAGAGGGGGGGGGGTGGGGCGGGGGCGACGGTTTTGGTACCGAACCGAATGAAATGAGCAACACTGTGCCGAAGTGCTATCCATTATCCGGGCCGGACCCACATCATCAACATCGAGCATGAGTTGATGTGCGAATTTCCCTCGTTGGCATTGTTTTCCTCCTGTTTTTTTTTTTACTCTCTCTCTCTCTCTCTGCTTCTTTTTTTTTCTCCTCGTAGCATGTTGCATATGCGTGTGTGTGTTGTGTGGCAAAGCGAGCGTGTAATGAGCTGTCAAAATGACTGGCAGATCCTGGAAATGGGACGTAGCGAATGATGACCCGGTGACGTTACTTGTTACCGGACGCCGACGTCGACGTGCGGCTGCTGCTGCTGACGTGCCCGTACATGCGCATATAAATTGTCAAATTTCAATCATCGATTGCTTCATTTTTTTTTGTTTGTCCACCTTTTTGGGTTGTTTCTTCGCTGTTTTCATCGCCACAGTTTAAAGCCGTGTTGAATTTCCAGCGACAGACGGTTGAAGCTGTTTATTGAGACATCGTGGGCCTGCGGCCGTCTGGAAGCGCTGGAGGTGCATAGGACGGCACGGGAAATTAATCAATCGCAAAAACCCCCGTACCGAAGGAAATGGAAAAGCGCCGGACTTCAAGCAGGGTAGGGCGAGCGGCTAAATTGCTTCCATCCGCATGGGCTAAACACGGGCCTGCACTCTGGATGTATGCAAACACAGCGCGAAGGTGGCCGTATGCAGACCGCCCGGTGCGGGTCAAACGTCATCATCCCGTCCTTAAATCGCTGCCATCGTCGGCGGCGTAGTCGTGCGCCCGGGCGCACTCGAACGGCGCTGATCAATCCTGCGTCCTGCGGCCATCCTTCACTCGATGCATGTCTCGGCAGCGCGCCCGGCGTCCCGCCGTTCACCAGGCACAGAGCGGAGGCACCGAACCCAACGGGAGGGTTTTAGCGCTGGCCCGAGATAAATTGCCGAGAAAAAAAAAAAAAAAAACATTTGTAAACACTCTTGCCGGAGAGTTTCGGCAGAGGGGGAATGCGCCGGCGAGAAAGTGGCCACCCGTGGCGTGCGAAAGCCTACCTACCTGCCCACCTCATCACGCAAGCAGCAGCAGCAGCAGCAAGCAAATTAGGACGCAACGAAAAACGGGAAGAGGGAAATAGACCCCGTCCCCAGGGTTACGCGAGCGAGAAATTAATACAGTTCGTGCCTTCCGGCTGCAGGCCGGGCCCGCCGGGGGCGCCGGAATCATTTGGACCCAGGAAAAAGCAAAACGCAAGGGGTCCGCGTGTGTGCGCGATCCGTCAATGACAGTGTTGCCAAACACCGTTCAGCCTGTCCCCGTTAAATCGAGCTTAATCAGCTTAAGGAGCGCGGCGCGGCCTCGAGTACGGGCACCGCACCACGGCAAACGGAAAGGTATTTTGTAATCGCTGTAAAGTGATTTACAAGTGTGAAGCAATTGATGGCGATTTTCGGGACGAGCGGACGAGCATCTTTACGGTTTATTGACATTGACAGGGGGCGCTCGGGAGCGGGAGATCGATTTAATTTTGGGATGTATTAAAAGCAAAACAAAAACATCTGGCCTTTGGTTTTAGCTGCTTGTGATCATAATTGTGACACTAGGAACTCTTCCAGGAAGTCTACGGGCCTTTACGTCCTCTTCAAAGTAATTCTTTTGTATTTGTTATCATGTTTATTTAAGAATAAACGTTAAGATATCATACTTTGAGATTTGTTTAATTACTTTTTTTTCTCTACTGGATGTTATCAATATTGAGAAGAACTTTATTGAAATTGTACAGTCGTTAGGCTACGCGGTTTACAGAAGCTCTTCTGTAGGAAGTTTGAAGATGTTTGTTTTAGTAATCTAGACAATTGCAATTGAGACGATTTTATCATCATTATGAACTCCATTCAGAAGGTTTGTTCGTCTCAAGAACTTTCCAAGCTTTTAAAGAATCTGGAAAAAGTCTAAATTCCAGAGAGAAGAAAATCAACTGAGAAGTAAACCATGTTCCATCCTTGTAATAGACCTATACGATTAGCTTTCCGCCACAGCCAGCAACTGCCAAGCGTAAAGAGAAACTTGTTTTTAAGCAAACAAACCAGCACCCACCACAGTGTTCTTCTTAGCACTGTAAAGCTTTAAATAAACGGCAAAAATGTTACAGTCACGGTATATTAGGAGGAAGGATTAGACGCTTTGTTAAGGGAAATTGGTCCGCCTTACTGTGCACACCACTAGCTTCTGAGATCCAGAAGACTCCAACAATCTATCCCAAATCGGTAGGAACGGAGGGTGCGGTAGCCTATCTGTAGGCGTGGGTAGCAGGAGGATGAACAACAACTTTGCTGAGCTGTTTCGGTGAGGTAGACATCCTGCCACGTGAAGTGTGCTCACCGTGGCTGGTACAAGTTCCAATCGAAGCTGTCAATATTTGTTTAAACCTTGTAGACAGCCAAAGGCTTCATTACCGTGTGCGTACTACGGGTCTTTTCGGCTCTAAATGGTCTATAGGTTCTTAAAGCACTGTAGCCTGGTGTGCTCAAATTCACTTTACTCCTAGTATAAATTTCCTGGACTGGATTCGTTTGAAGACTTTAAAGTTCAAACACCAAGATGCTACGCCAAGGGGAGAGCCGTAATGTTAGACGTAAGACTAGAGACGTCGGGCACCAAAACGACATAAAAAAATACGCAATGATGGATCTAACTCTCGAATAGTAAAGCAATGAAGTAAATGTGGATGGATATATTCTTCAATTATTCTATGGTGAAGGTAGGAGTCAGTTTTGCCCACTAGAGTAACTCCTAAATCCTCCATAGCACTATATCTGAAAACTTTGGGAATCGTAACTAACGGGGACTGATCAGCAGAATTCAGATTCATCAATAACAATGAAATCCTCACGGAAAGCTAAGGAGATCAGCAACTCTGGTCTCTGGTCGTCACTGAGCTCGCTGGATGTGGACTTCCCAAACGAGTCGCGAAGAAACACTTACAATGACCTTGACCCTGAACTGTGGGAAAGGTTCTGTAGCGTGCCAAAAATTTTAGCCCAGAGTAATTGGAGCTTTAGACTTGCTTCAAGAAGGTAATACAGATTCCAAGCGCTGGACCTGCACTGGAGTTGCATCTTCCACCTCCACTCACGTAAACCTCCTCTATATCTAAATCCGTTTTAGATTTTGCTGCTCAGTTCACGCACAGCAACCGACCAACAAAACCCGATTAATTGAGCTTCAAAACAAACCCCGAAAAAATACTCACATTCTTTCTCTCTCCCTCTCTCACACTCTTCCCGAAAATCGGTCCGGTGCGGTGAAGCGAAACATGTGTGCGAAGCGTGGAAGCCCTTTCCAAAAGAGCCGGGAACAAGAGAGAACGGAAAAGAAAAAGGGAAAAAACAAAAAAAAACAAAAGAGCGCTTGGACTAATTTTATTATTTTGTTTTAAATAAAAACTCATTAAACTCAAATAAATTACACCAACGCGCGGGGGCCGCGGCTTAGACGAGCGAACGAAATGGAAAACAGGCAACCAGCAAAAGCCACTCCGCAAAACAAAACAAAAAAAAAACAGAGAAAAACCCAGGGCGCAAACAGGATCATCAACATCATTGTGCCCTAATCAAAGGGATGATCGGCGGCCGTGCCGTGTTGCGTTGCGTTCGTTTTTCCCATTTTCCCTGCCTCATTTCTCTCCCTCTCATTTCCCCTCCTTGTCTGTCCGAGGAGGAAAATAATAAAACGTTTAAAGAAACACACACACACACACACACACACACACACACACAGTCCCCACGAGTGTGCGCGCGAGGGCGACGTCTGGCGTCGACCGTAAAAAAAACGCGCGGCACAAATGAAAAACGGGCATCAACGGGTAACCCCTTTTTCTGGTGCACCACAGACAACGGGGAGGGGGGAGGTGGTAGGCTGCTCGGGTCGTAAAGATATAAAAAGCAATAAACTGCACCGGCCGTCGGCGCGATGCTGGATTCGGGTTCGGTCACGGTCACCGTCACCGAAGCGTCGTCGGGAAAATTGGGATACAAATTGGATCCTGCTCGCTCGTGGGTGCGTTTAGCGTGTTTACGTTTTTTTTGTTAATAAGCGTTCGATAATTGAAATATGCAGGGTTTGCCGTGGCAATTAATTTTAAAGCAGCGCAGCAATAAAGCAGCGACGCGACTCCGCGGAACCAATTTGCACCCACAATTCGTTGCGGAAATAATGCGCGGAATGCGTGACATGCAGATGCGCGCGTGTGGGCCGGCCGGTGTTGCCATTTCCTAACCTCCCCCCCTCCTCTTTGGTACCAAGATTAATCAACTCGAACCCGAGCAGGATGGGTAAGGAACCCGGCACAGCTGCTGCAACCTGTCGTTCGAGACCGGATCGTGTTCTTTCCCAAAAAAAACAGGAAAAAGCATCGAAGGGAAGCAAAAAAGATTAATAAAACCGAAAAACACTTGTTGACCCCTTTTTTCCCGGCAGGGTGGTTGGCAGGATCGGAAGCTAAGGCAACACACACACACACACACACACTTGCCATATACATGCTGGGCCCTTGCCCGGGATCGTCGTTGTGGGAATCGAACCTGCTGGCGCGGTATGTTGTGTATTAATTGGATTTTGACGCACTCAATCAGTGCGAGCCTGAGCCGTATGTTTATGCAAAAAATCCCAAACACACACCCACAGATACGGGGAGAACACGAGGACCTTAAAGCGGGGGATCGCAACGGATTGCACTAGATCCCGGTACAGCGAAAGTGCATTTGCTTGGACGTGAATGTGGGAAAGGAAAAACAGAGGGGGGGGGGGGAAGGGCAAAAGGGTAATCTCTCTCTCACTAGTGCCGGTCGCCTCAAAAAGGATAACCGTGTTTTTGCCGGATGGTCCGCGGGAAAAACCCTCTTCTTCTTACTTCTTATATTGAGAAGTAAGCTCCTGCGAGCGAGTGGCGTGTGAATCCGGTCAGGCTGTCAGGTTGTCGCGGTGCGGTCGGCGGCACTATGGTCCACCCGCGGTCCCGCGGGTGGACATTGCGGGCTCGGCAGTTTAGAAAGTGTTCAGTCTCTTTTACAATCTCGTTTTCAGATTGTGTTGCATTTTTGCAAAACTTTTTAAAATAAAGGTATAAAATAATATAGATGTTAAATATAATATAATAAAGATATAAAATAATAAAGCAATACGGCCAGGTGTTCCACGGAATAAAAGCAAATAATGTTGTCACATTATTGATACGATTCGTTTTTATTTGCTGCAGCTTTTAAATCGATTGAAATAATAAAACATAATAAAATAAAGTAATTTCAAACTCCGCTCTCATCCACTATCATCTTTTACGAAAGTATTGAGTAAATACTGACGAAATTAAAAGCGTAGATATTTTATTTTATTTTTTACGCAATGAATAATACGTACACAACTATTTTAGAAACTTTCTGATTTTATTCTGCTCTTCTTCTTCTCCTTCGCTGACCCGCTCACAGTTGAGCACGTCGTGCTGACATGGTCTGGTCACCGATCGTTCTCCAGGTCACCCGGTCCATGGCTGCAACTCTTCGCCCCCGGTCGCATCCGATGTCTCCCAGGTTCTGCTCCGCTTGGTCCATCCACCGAGCTCGCTGGGCTTCACACGCCACCGAAGATAGACTGGAGCACGCGCTGCTCGAAGATAGCGAAGGCGTTGGCATCCTCCGTGAGCAGAGTCCAAAATCCATGCCCATAGAGAACGACCAGTCTTATCAGCGTGCGGTATATGGCGCACTTCGTGGGTTGGAGAAGCCATCAGGACCGCAGGAGTTTGTGGAGCCCGCAGTAGGCACGATTCCCCTGAACAATTTCCGACCGGATTTCGCAGCTAATGTTATTGTCCGAAGTTACGACAGTACCGAGGTAGCAGAACTCCTCAACTACCTCCAGTTCGTCGCATTCCACTGATGTACTGCTCCCAAGCCTGACTCTGTCACTGTCAGAGCCACCGACCAGCAGGTACGCCCGTTTCAGTAGGGTGTACGCCTCGCACACCGTCCTAGTGTTCCGCCCGATCATGTCGATGTCATCCGCGAGGCCGAAGAATTGGAGAGCGCGGGTGAAAATTCTGCTAAACAAGGCTAATCCAGCTGAAAACAATTATTTGTGTTTTTTTCTTTTAATTAGTATGTGTTAGTTTTCGCCTGGATAATATTCTAAGGATTAAAGTGCCAAGAAAAATATACGATTTTTATACCAACGTAGAATAAATGGTTAAAGTCATTCGACCTGACCCTTGACCTGGAAAAAAAAATTATAAGTTGTTTTAACTTATTATTTATACTTCTGCATTAGTCAAAAGTCCCCCGCAGTGACCACAGTGCTGTAGCTGCAGCACAGAGCAACCGTTCAACACAACATTCGCCTGCTCGCTGTTCGATCGATTGCGCTGCCCATCGGTTGAAGAATGTGAGACGACAGGGCTCTTCATTCCAGGTGCGCCCTTGAGCAACTGCCAACGAGCATGCTGAAGAAGCTCATTAGCGGATGCTATTTATTAATGCCACTGCTTCCTAAGCATGATCACAATTCTTGGGAAAAGTGTGGTCTACGAATTCCAAAATTATTAAAAATAGCTTTCGTGCTCGAGATCGTCCCGTTCACTCCGGTTCGCTCCCATGGCCCTCGTCTCGCTCGTCCTCTTCTACCGTTCGGCCAATCCGTGTCACCTTCCGGGCTCGGTCACAAACGGCACCACCATTGCACCTCAGCAGCGCTCTCTCACACATTTTGTGAGAAAACGATGGGGGGGGGGGAGGTGTCGTAAAATTAACACCCGTGTTTGATTGCCAACCGTGTGTTTGCCCTCGGGCGAGCCTCCGAAAAGGCTCATAAAAACCGGCAAAACGGTTGCAATTGCACCCAGCCCAGAAGGCGAAGGCTCACTTTCTCCCAGCCCGACGTCTACCTGCCCCGAGCTGCAACTACCTCGAACAGTTTGTCGGAATTTTCGAAATTTGCCGTCCAGCGGGATGATGCAGAACGTTCAGCACCACGAACGAAATGTTTTTGGTAGGAACGCTTTTTAAACAGTAAATAACAACAACCGAAATGGTAACGGAGGGTTGTGGATGTGTTTTAATTACTGTTGCTGGTTGCACGGGAAGGATTGTGGTTGAGGACGGCAATAAAGACAGCCGGCCAAGAAATGGTAACTTTTTGCATTCACAGAAGCCCGCAACAGCAAATGGATGGATTCATTTGGCTAAGGAAAACACAACCCTCTGCTTTTTATCCCTTTTATATTGAACTACTTAAATATTTCTTCGTTTTGTTTTGTTTTCAGTTTGTACAGCAGAGGTTTGTAAAGTTCTACTACCATTAATCTGCATTTGATTTTGATTTGTTGTCCAACAGTTTCAAAGAAGCGCTTCGGCTCTGTCAATTTTATAGATGTAGATAGAGATAATATTTTATTTTCGCATAGCTTTATGATGACTAGCAGATTATTTTAACATTTTATTGTGTACTTTATTTTAATAACTATGGGACAATGTATTTTCTCCGTCAACATCACAAAGTTATTGTGTCCAGTGCAGACGACTTGTTTGAATCTAATCTTGATTATTAATTATACACCCTCTTCTCAAGCTCTTTTGTTAGCCTGTCCATTTGTTAGCAATGGAATGGTATTGAATATTATGTAGAATTGAATTAGAACAAAAAATGATAAAATACGTCCTGTACGGTGTTTCGTAAGGAAGTTTATATTTTGCTCGGGTTTCTATTGGTGACCTCTGTTTTGGCAGTTTTTTTTTGTTATTGTTTGTTTAAATTATTTAATTAATTTTTTCTTCATTGCTGGCAATTTACTTATTACGATATTATTGCAAACAGGTAACAGTTTATCAGCTATTATTATATTTTATTGTGTACAGCTAAACATAAACGAACTCTTGCATAGCTTGCTCGACGGAGAAGCATTTTAGTTCCAACCATGCAATATGGGTGTTAAAGGAATTAAAAATGTACAAGTTTTGGACTTTTAATTATATCTCTACGTTCTAGAAAACCTTCTACAGTGTAAGCACGTAACAAACAACTAATTAAACGATATTTATCTTGTTCGACATAAAGCGGAAATACAAACCGCCTATCAATCGCATGATAAGCAAGGTTGCCTCACGGTGTAGCGCCAAGCGCCCGGGCTCCCACCCCAAACGTCATAACATCGAATCTCTCGCAGTCGTAAAGAGAGTAACTCGCTATAAACACTTTTTCATTAAAACTCTCAAAATAGGTGCTTTTAACCGTTCACAAAGAGAAAGTTTTCTCTAGCGTAAAAAGATCCTCTTGTTTCCCACGGGGGCACGTATATCCTTCTCTGTGTGAAGTGCACTCTACCGGTGCTCTAGATGTGAGTTGTCAACACATGCTCTTTCCTCTTCGGGGAGGAAGGGGGTTACAGGGGGAAGTGTTGTTACTCGTTTGAAGAAAACCCAAGCATAAAAGCAGAGAAGAGGCTGCTGTTTGTTTGGTGGTGCATGAATGTTTTTGCTGCCGGGTTTTTGTTTTTCGGCTTCGCCGTCATCGGCCAGGCGGGCCCAATTGGCGAACCGAGCTCGGGTCGCCCTCGGACCCGGGGGAAGAAGCGGATCCTAATTGAGGTGCGCACTGTATAAATATATCCACAACCGGCACGGTACAGGCTGATATATATGGTGCACAATAAAACTTTATACGGTTCGCTCTAATGATGGCTGTGCTGCAGCGCACACGGGAGGGCAATGGCAGGCAAACCTCCGAAACCCGAACCGAACCCGAATGGCCCCCGGTAGGCATGAATTACCATTTTTGCCCGGGCCCAAAAACCCAACGCGGGAGCAATAATGTAGCGATGAACCAAAACAGCAGCCAAACGCGTAAACAATGGGCAGGCACCCCCTGGGGGTGCCGGCGAAAATCCGGCCATCTCTCGCGCCAACCGACAACCCGGTTGCCGGGCGGGGAAAATGCACCACACACATCCCATGGTGGTATATGGCCCGCACGGCTCATTTCTGTGGGCTCTGTCAACCTCTCTTTTGGGCTTGCTTGCTCTCTCTCTCTCTGCCTCCCTCTCGCTCACACATGCTCGCTGGGACAACGTTTAGAATTTATTGCTGATGCTGCGCTGGACGCTTTCGAGTACCGCTGAGGGAAGGTGCTAATATTGGCTGTGAATGATAAGCAGACGTCCCGCCGGCGTGAGTGTTCGTTCAAACCCGGAAAACTTGCAGCATTATTAGCGTTCAGCCGGCCACAACAAGGGGCCTTCCATACCGTCGCTCTCTCTCTCTCTCTCGCTCGCTCGCTCTTTTTTTTGTTGCTTGATCCTTTCCAGAACAGAACTCCTCCCGGCCGCACACGTACGGGGGAGTTGCTGCCCCTTGCTGCGAACCCAATGCAACGGTGCCTTACCGGTACCCGGACCCAGCGGGAGCACCTATCGGGAACCACTTTTTGTGCGGCGTTCTCTCCCGCTCCCTCGCTGGCCGTCCCCAGCGGGCTGCCGGCAAACGGTTTGGCGTGCGGCACGGCACGATGCATACCAATTAGCTGGCAGCCAGCGTCCAAGGGAACGTGTGGCAGTCCGCCCAGCAAATCACGCACCCCGGCCCGTTGGACATGAGCAATTGTCAATAAATGTCAACGGCAAACGAGCAAAATCGTACATTCCAAGGGTTTGTTTGACGTCTCAATTACTCCGGCTCGCCGGGATGCCCTCTCTCTCTCTCTGCTCGTGTATCTTTTTATCTCTCTTCGTGCGCTTCTCTTACACGGGGGCCATCCAACTGTTGAAGCGTATCCCCTTACCCAAAAGGCACATACACGGCTTGGTTCTCTGCCCTAGAGCAAGGCACCGCCGTAAAGCTCAATTAGCGTGTAAAATTCAATCACCAAGACAAAACGGCGGCTTCGCACTGGGTCTGAGGGGGGCGGGGGGGGGGGGGGGGGAGGAGGATACTAATTGCCCGGGACCTTAATAAAAAAGCGGGCTGCTCACTGGAGCGTACCACACTTGACAGCGGCACCTGGGTTGCACCTCGTACGCAATGATCCGAGCCGTGTTCGATCCCGCAGCAGTTGGCGCTGGACGCTCAGCTGACACCGGGCCTAGCTGTTTGCTCATGCGAGGATGGATGGGAAACAGCAGCAACAGAACAAAAAAAAACACACAAACGCAGTCAGTCGGTAGACGGAACGCAACAAGCGTTGGAAAAAATTGGGGAAATTAATTTAGCTGCCTTCAGCAAAGCAGGACGCTCCGAAGAATTCACAAAAATTAATTTGTCGGTTAAAAACCTGCCTCACCGGCCTGTTTTCGACCATCGCGGGCAGAAGTTTGGAAAAGATGCTCAGGCTACGCCTTCGTCCCGGAGCTTCCAGCAGACTGCAGACTACCGAGCCGACTTTATGGGTTGTGATTTCGCACTACAATGTCAGCTCTATTGCACCGCCAGCATAAAAGCCAGCCTCCTTGAGGTTCCACGCACAAAAACTGCTGGCAGCTTCGGTAGCAGCAACCCGAGCGTTGTTACCGTACCCTGCCCAATTACGGCTCAAGGTCCCGGGTCCCGTCCTAACCGTCCGTAAATCAAGGGCGGGTGTGAAGGTAACCAAACCGACTGCCCAGTGTTGCGGCAAACCGACCCGAAAGCGGGCGTTTTATTGACACATCACACAAGTTTGGTGAGCCTGCGAGTACTCTCCGTACCCATCGGGTCTTTCACCTGCGGCGGATGGTTTTTACTTTGCTGCAACCTTGCCGGCAGTTGCAGAGCAAAACTCCTTCCTTCAACCTTCCGCTCCAAAGGTACGCACCCGCTTGAAGATTCAACCTAATTAGAATAAGCTGTCGTCTGTATGCGATACCGCCGCCGGCGCGGGTAGCCGACCAGCCAAAGCCTTCCCGCCCGCTAGAAGGGGTTCAAGGTTGTCCCAGCGTGTCTGTTGGCAAAACACACGGTGATTTGTCGTGCGAACAATGGCAAAGCGGGGACAGGGGGCGTTTTGGATTTGGGCAACGATCAGCCTTCTGCGGTCAGGACGGGCACACCCACCCGGTAGGAAGGTGAAGGGAAGCTCTAGTGGCCTCGCACGGTTTTATGCCGGCCATAAAACGGAAGAATGGACGGCGCGGTCAGATCTGGACGGCACCGGTGCATCGGAGCTCTTGGACATCTCGATGGACAGCGCAGCGTTGTTTGCACAGGAGTAAAAGAGTTGAGCGAAGAAAGTGACTGTACTAAACGATTGATGGAGGAAAATAAAACGCATTATTTACAAACAAATTTACATCTAACTTTTGTCGGAGTTTTTCGACGGGTATTGGGGAAGATTTCACGAACAGGAATTCTACAGATCTTTACAGTCAGACTTGGCGTAAGCATCTGCACTTCCTACATTCAACTCCTACACAAAACTTTGCTTTCCTTCCTTAATGTCTCTCTGTCTCAGATCTTCATTCTCGCATCCCTCCAGCTCATTCTGATGACTTTTTGGTGAGAATAAAACAATGGTGCAGCTCGAACAGATTGTAGATTGAACGACTATCCCTCGATTATTGGATATGAAATGTTATAAAACAAACATTGATGTATAGTCTAAGCATTTTGGAGACCTAGATCTCAACTATAGAAGTGACGTTCTGGATCAGAATTAGCAAACTTCCAGTTCTCAAGCTTTATTCACAAATTCCATTGCATACAGGAGCTTAAGTAAAGCGCTTCCAACGCATTCGACTTGCAATAGAAAACATTTGGACTAGTTTAATAAATAATATTGTTGTCATACCAAATAATAAAATTGGTCCAAGCACTGTTCCACATCAATGAAGTTCTTATCACAAATAGCTAAAGAACTGTGCATCCAGAAAACTCAAAATTTCTTCACCGTGTTTCCGTTGGGCCTCTTTCAATGATCTATTTAAATTGATATCCAATCAATAATATATTTCTACAATTCAGCTTAAATAAATGTGGATGGTTTGCAGTCAAATGGAAGCTGATGAAAGTTATTAGTTTACTAGTAATGAAATTGAACAACGATTCCCAATACTGTTTTATTGCTCGTACCACAACCGTTCCGGTAACAAAACAAAAATAAAAGCACATCAAGTAGCCACAGAAATGTTTAGTTTATCTTTATCGTACAATAGGGTGTTTTTTATTGTTTCTGTCTTATTTTGAACCATTACCCATTAGCAATATAGATAACTTCAACGCCTCCTGTTTATGGCAAGCGAAAACCCCAACGAAGACTGGTCACCGTCGGGGTTTTCTCACTGTGCCAAAGTACAATAAAAGAAGTTGAAGGACAGTTCAGAGAGCAGCCAGTGGTTAAATTTATCTGTTCGTTTTATTTTAATTAGTTACGAATTGTTTGAAAACAAAACACCTAAAAACGGTGGAAAAACATTTTTTAATTATAAAACATCTGTAGGTACGTTTTTGTTTCAACTCCCCTGAACTCTCTCCTATTCAGGCTTCCCTGTAAAGGATATATTAGCGAACATTCGCTCTGTTGTTTTGTTGGAGCGATCAGAAGCAAACGTTGATGAAATACCAATTCTCAAAAAATGTTCACCTTAAATCGGCACAAGCTCTCGTAGAATACAAACAGTTCATAAGGTAACGATGCTCTTCTAAATACCACAAAAATTCTAAGCAATAAGTTACCCTTACAAGAGACCACTTAATCTTGTAGGAATTACGGGATTTTTGTGCAAACATCATCAATTATTTGCTAGGGTAATGATGTGCATAGTTTGGTAACATTCTTCATACACTTCTTTACAATTTTCGAGATAGAAAAGAGCGTAGGGCAAGCTGTTCGCGTAATAACGGAAAACGTTACACTCGCGGTCACCCCTCCAAGCTGACGGTAACATCAACTCTCAATGCCTTAGTATCGTAACCATCAAAACGGGTCCTGTCAGCCTGTATTTGATGCTTACATATTTTAACAACTAAAAGTGTATGTTTAAATTAAAAAGTTGTACATTGGAAAAAGCAGTTTTTGTTTATTTATTTACCAGAAATTGTATTGGGCTTCTATAACCTTCCATTGGTTATTCCTAGTCCCGCAATATAACTTCTTTATGTGTTACAACAACCAAAATAAGCTACCAACATGAACAGCCTTTTCAACAACATTTAAGGAGAAGATATTAAATGTTTTTGGACGTGAGTATTAAAGGATCATTAGCACACAATAAACGAGTGCAGTTGTCAGCAGTAAAAATGTGTCTAGGTCTTTGAACTCTGCTCGTTACATAATGGTTTTACCAAGGACAACAGTGAAGGAGAATCAATTAGTTCTATAAATAATTTACCCAAAAATAAACCTTTCATAACAGTTACTGTAGAGCATCAGAATAAGAGCAGCTCTTGCACAGATTTTTCTGACTTTACTTTAATTATAATTATTTCTTCATTTGAGACAAAAATTGTTGCCTTTGAACGCCAAACCTGGATGGAAGAGGGTTGCCGCAAACCATTTCGTGAGACAGTGGTTTGTAATGTTTGAATCTTTAATCATTTCGCTTCCTTATCAAACAGCAAAAGCATTGAATATAGTATTATTCATACTTCCGTTTGAACCCCTCAGTTTCCATTGAATTCCCAAAAAAATAATTGAAATTTCGCCTTCGATTCGTTGTTGATGATCCAGCGATTTTTCCCAAACAACTGGTCTATTGTGCTCTGCACTATCTTGCTTATTCCGTTTGCAAATCATGATTGAGTAGCCTCGAACCGGCGAACGGTTCAGTGTTTGTTTTCGCTCACCAAAACAAAAAAAAAAGTGCGCCGGACATCACGATAAGACGTGCCATCCAAGTAAAGAACCGGACGGAAAACAAAAAAAAATGAAAAACACAACAATCCACATGAATCGGCCAGGAGCTTGTCAAGGATAAATAGAGATGTTTTTGAGAGAAGAAAAAAAAACCCTCCCCAAAGTCCGGCACGAACACAACCAGCACGTGACGGCACGCGTCGGGCGCGACTGCAGCGATTGATTGATCGTAATCGGTCAGGCTTGTGACCTGGGCTTAACAGAGGGGAGCGTGGGGACCGCCCGTCTTCACTCATTATCGTGCTGCAATCGGGGAAAATTGATCTTCACCCCCGGTGCAGTGGACTGTTAATTACCACTTAAAAACTATCAACGGATTTTGTCTTCCTTTTTTATTTGGGCCGGCCTGCTCGAATAAGGAGTGACATCTTGTTCACGGGTTAAGGTTCGAGGTCGAAACATGCAACAGCTTTTAGCTGCGTGTAACCGGCAGCGAACACTGAGCAGTTCGTCACCCTTTCGGTTGTGAAACGTCCGGACGGCAAGAAGGAAGTAGGAAGGTGAAAGTCTTCCCCCGGCTGCTAACCCAAACATCTTCGGCATCTAATAGTATTCCAGCGCACGGTGAAGCCCTTAATCCGTTCTGGCCGCCTCTACACGCAGCTCCAGGAGCGACTCCGCGCCGCGTTTGAACGGATTTCGAGACCTTCCGCGCCAGACTCCGTGACTTTTAATGACTTTTCCGTCTCTGTGATGACTACGCGGCGGGCTGCGTGTGCAGCTGCATGTTTAATGCACTCGGCTGATAGGGAGATACCTACAGCGGTGCGCGTCAAACGTCAAGCAGCTCGAGCGGGGGAGTCTGGCGTGCCTGGCGTTAGCCGTGCAGGCAACTGTCGCTCGCTTTATTATTAACGGTTTGACGGTTTAGACATCCCGGAATGATCTGTGACTAGTTCCCCCACTCCTCCCCGTACGTCCACTGCCCTTTGCCAGGGCACACGCAGCAGTGGCAACCGAAGAACTCCAGGAGTTCTTCTGGACGCGTTCGCCGCCAACCGGAAGAGCGGGCCCGCGACGGGTGTTCTCTTAACTTTTTTTAATCAACAAAATCAAATTTCTATAACAACAGCAGTGCCTCCCCGGTGTACCGTGTGCGCTCTCCGCCCCGAGTTGCGACCGAAATCAAGGTGCACACGCAGCGCTTCCCCCCCCTGCGCGACCTTTGTCCAACCTTTGCAACGGATGGCGTCGAATCCTGCTGGCTCGCGTCCCACCTCAACCAAAGAGAGAGAGAGAGAGAGAGGCCGGAGGGCACAAGGCCTGTAATTATCTGCCCGGCACGAACCGGAATCAATCGAAATGCCTGAACCTGGGGAGGTGCCTACCGTTTCCTGCTGAATGATGATTGCAAACAAAAAAATTGCACTCCGCTCCGGAGATGCCACTGCTCGCCGAGTGATTGGTTTTTAAGCGTAAGCTGTTGGGTGGGGGTTACGCCTTCGTACGCCCTCTTAAAAGGAAGCAACGTCCGAACCTCAGGAACAGCGGCTCACTGGGTTGGACCAGAAGCAGCGGGTGTACCGGAGGTCGTCGCTGCTCGTTTACGGCGATTGAGGGCGATTGGGACTTCTGGCTCACCTGATAGTGAGTAACCAGGGGGCAACAGGCGACGCTGGTCAGCAGTAATTGTTGGTTTCGCATGTCGTGTCCACCGGGAGCGGGCGCGAGTCACCGCACCCGAAATAGCCCGGATCGGGGCACACCTCAAACGCTCGCTGATTGGCAGGATCTTCAACAGGTTCGCGCGTGATCGCCACCCAAACGCCAGAACCGGCCAGTGGACACGACAGGCGAGATTGCTAATTTGCTTTTCTTTTTATATGTATATTTTCAACTGGCCTCGGGTCGGCCGCTTTACACCTCTTGAGCCGGACGTTGTTTTGAAGATTTCGTGGAAAACCTGGGTGCGGTGAGACATTTTGCGGCATATGGGGTTAACCTCGATATGTGGGTTTTCTCGGTTGTTTTTTTTTTTTGTTGTTGGTTCGTGGACGTGCACGAGAAGAAGGCGTTAACAAAAAAACGGCTAGCAAAAGCTTTCACCTTACAACGTGCGTGACAGAGCGTTTGCTTAAGATTTATGGTCCACTCCTTCCCCAGGGGAAAACCTCGCCGGACATCGATTTGCGACAACACGCCCTGTCCGTCCACCTGCATTAAGAATCTCGGGCAGGCAGTACAGCTGTTCATTCATAAATTTGCACCCGACGAACATCATCAACGTCACATCGTTTCGGTTGGTCTGGTAAATTACTTTCTTTTTTTTTTTTGTAATCTTCAGCCGCATCCCCAAACCACATCCGGCGAGGCCGAGGTACGGGGGCAGAGAGGGACCGGGTGGAACAAGTTCAAGGTTTTGCTACTGTTTGTTGCGGCCATCCGTGCGGCAAAACGGCAAACCGCCGACGACTGGCAGAGTTTGCGGGTGCAAAACTCTGGGCCCCGGGCCCTTGGCCCCGTTTCCTCAGACGCAAGAACCGAAAACCACCCCCCCCGATTGGACGATATATGCTCTGCGGTTACATTGACTGGTACAATTTGAGGTTAGATTTGAGGTGAGCTGATTGTTTTCCTCCCCACACCCTGACTCCTCCCCCCCCCTGGTGGAGGTGCTTTTTTGTCTGGGGTCTTTTGCCCCGCCTGGCCCGTACGGGAATTCCTCACGGAAACCTCAGTAGGCCCCTTGGTCGGCTCGGGAAAAGACGAAGCATGTCTATCGGGCACTTTGTTCGGATGAATTGGAGCAAGCCCAGCGTTGCGAGGCTGCTTGGAAAAGAGGGTTCTGATCTGCTCGCTCCCCTCTCCCCCACCCACACTTTCTCTGGGCAGCCTATAAAGAAGGAATCCAGATATAATATAATGTCCAAGAATTCCAAGCAGATCGGAGCTCGGTAAGCTCCGAACAGAAGTTCACCACCACTTTGGCGGTGGTGAGGGATATAATAATTTCGAGCGCTCTCATCTCTCATCCGGACGGTGTACGATGAACTTCTTCACGCTTCCAGCCCCCCCCCCCACTGAAAAAGGGCAGTAATGTCTATATATCAAAACCCGCTGCCGCTGCCGTACATCAAATCACATCCTAACAATTGGATTCCAGACGGTGCTCCGTATCAAATCCCGATTTGTTCACGCGATAATTCCCGTCCGTACCTTTTAATGCATGTGCGCGCGCGCGCGCCCGCACCTCCGCTAATAGCTCCCCATGCCTCCGATCTATCGATCATTAAACCTCGATGGTGGCGATGCAAACCGCGAAACCGGCTGCTGCCCTGCTGCACACATCCATCGTGA
>KB671486.1:0-10003 GCA_000349105.1 Anopheles epiroticus | reverse complement strand
TCTCTCTCTCTCTCTCTCTCTCTCTCTCTCTGTCTCTTTCTACTCCAAACAGCGATGCTGCCTTGGACCAAGAATTGTGACGCGAGTCTTGCGGGAAGATCTCCCAAAAAAAAAAAGAAACAAACCACAACCGAACGCGAGCTCGGAAATCCTAAACCCACCAGAGGTTGGAGGCCGCGAGACCACGCCGCGGAAGAATTTTGACAGGTGCGCGAGACCTTAACCTCAAACATTCCACCCGAAACATCCCGCGGCCCGTGTATCGTGTTTCCTTTCGAGGCGGGACGGATCGGACTGGACCAAGAGCAACAAAACGGTCCAATTACCGATCGGACGTCATCCGAACGCTCCAATCCGACGGGGAAAGTAATCGTATCTCCTCCAACTGCAGCAGTGCGCGGGTGAATCATCCACTTTGAAGGATTGAGGTCTATCATTGAGCGCGTAACGTGACGTTGGTGCGTGGTGGAACTAGGGGCGAGTGGGACCCCTCCTCCGTTTGGAGCAATTTGTTTTATCGTGGAATAAAATTCGTCACACAAAAGCTGAATGTGCTGCTGGTGGTTTTTTAACCTAAATTCCTTACTTAGTTTTTACTCAAGGAAGATTCGTATTAACGTTTTGAAACAGTTTTTAATGGTTTATAATGTTTGTGCATTTTTGTGTCATTCGTTAGGGTGGTCTTCTAGAGGAAAAAAAAACGAAAAGGCTCAATGTTTTTGTTAGCAAACCAGTCTTTGGTCAACTTGAAGTTGTGTATTGCGGTATTGTCCTGCTGGAAAATCAAGTTTGGGCCCATCAATATCTCGCCGTGTTCGATTAAAAATTATTCCTAGCATTTCGGCATGCTCCTCCGATTTATTCTTCGTGTTACATGTTACATTGAAAGAATTACAATTGGAACATAAATTTCGAAAATATAGTGTCAAAAAAAAACCATGGTGATGCTAGTTTTATTTCGCTCAGTGTAGCATCGGTATCATAAGTGCCGCAATGAAATAAAATGCGATGGTTTAACGTCTCGATAAACCAATCATGTTTTCACAAAGTAACCTGTAAAAGTACTAAATTTTGCACTGCGCAACAGCCTTTCTTTAA
Organism: Anopheles epiroticus; assembly: GCA_000349105.1. Taxonomy (NCBI): domain Eukaryota; kingdom Metazoa; phylum Arthropoda; class Insecta; order Diptera; family Culicidae; genus Anopheles; species Anopheles epiroticus. Next base: position 8,905 of record KB671486.1, on the reverse strand, counting down.
AGCCGGGTCCTCTGCCGGGACGCCCGTTTGTGTGTATGCGGGAGCCCGTAACCAGAGCCTTATTTATTATTAGACATTACTTTTTATTAGTTCTCAGATCTGGTGATCCGTGCTGAAGCGTTAAGCCGGGAGTATAGCGCCCGCCCTGAAGATGACATTACTTATCACCAGTTCATTCACATCCCCTCCAACAATTAAGAGCACCCGGAGGTGAAGTACGTGTGGTGTACGCAAGATGGCTGTTGTTTGGCAAGCTCCTGCCTCTCAACCGTTTGCCAAAAGAGCAGTGCCGGCGGTGGTTGGGCTGTAAGCAATTTCCCGCAGCTTTGTCTTGCTTCCTCCAGGCACGCGACCAGTGTGATAATAAGTAACGCACACGGAAACACGGAGCCGTGTGGCGGCCGTGCGGAATGTTGCTGAAGGTTGCTAAATTAAAATTCCGCCTTCCTGACAAGATTTATTTGCTCCCGGGAAAACAGGCCCCCGGGGGGGGGGGGGGGGGAGGGAGCGCGCTGCCGACCTCAATCTATTAAAGCGACGAGCGACGGGGAGCGAACCCTTCAATTCGATTGCTCGAAACTGTTGGGGGAAGGGGGGGGGGGGTGAACAGAATTAGTAAAGTTCGTCTCCGCACCTTTGCACAACCTCACTACAGGCGACGCTCACGTTCTTCCGCCTTGCAACGATGGCTGGTGGCTCCCCCTTGCGGCAAACTCCGTAGCTCCGCTCCGCCACTCGCGCACCACTACTAGAACCAATTAATTATTTTTCCATCCTTCCGTCCCAAAAATACGCACCGACAGACCAGAAGGGAGAGGAAGGGGTGATGTTTGTAGCAAACGGGACGCAAAAGATTTTCCGTACTTACCCTTCCCCCCCCCCCCTTCCCCCAACCGGGGGAAACAAACCCAGCAGCACCACAAACAACACGCGCCATCCGAAACGACTTCTGTCTTACCCAGGGGGGAAAGAAAGTGAAAAGCTTTGCTCGTTTTCTTTTCCATTTTCAAGTCGCTCATAAATCGGATCACCGGAACCAGCGGCAGAGAGTTCACAGTTTAAACACACATTTCATACCCGGCAGAGACACACCGGGACCACGCGCGTACCAGTAACTTCAAACGCGGCGCGCTGGAGCTCCCGCAGGAAAAACAAACAAACACAATCGAGGAGAGGAGCGAATGGTGGGACCGAATCAAAGGAAAAAGGCTCCCCCCTCTGGAAGCCAAAACATATATACTTATGCTCCAGTTGGTTGCTCTTTGGTCCATTTTTTTTTCTTCTCCAGCTTGCTCTTGTCTTTTCCACCCTGCCCTTGGTACACACCAGCGTACACTACAGGTTTAGCACGACTTCCGTAAAGATGCCCGGCGGCAGCATCGTTAAGCGGATTAGCGGCAAACCTCTTGGGTCGTCGCAGTCTCCCTTTACCGTTTTGGGCAGTTTTGTTTTCTGTTCCTCCTGTTTTTTTCTGCTGGGCAGTTGCAGTTTCGTTCTTGTTAATTATTATTATTATTGTCACGGATTAGGACGGTTTAAATTTTGGAAAGGAAAAAAGAGAGAGAGAGAGAGAGAGAGAGGGAAAGGGAAAGCGTAAAAAAAATTGATTCTTCTTAAAATTGTACGGACAATTTTCATTTCTTCCCGTTTGTTTCGTTTTGCCTGTTTTTTTTTTTTGGTTTTGCAAGGATGAACGATGGCCACCGATAGCGGAACGGACAAATTAAATCATCCCCAGTGCTCCTCGGAGACACATCGTCATGATCGTCTTCGCTTTAAAAAAACAGAAAAAAGTCTCACCGGGTCTCTTCCACTCTTCCCTTTGCTGCAGTTAGAAATAAAAGTGTACACATTAAAAACAATTTAACCTTCCCGCCCGCCACGCTCGTTACTGTTTCGTGCCCGTGTAATTTCTTTCACTTTTTCACTTTTGTTTACCACTCCCTCCCGTCACTTTCGCATTTTTATCAAGCTGTTTGTTTGTTTTTGTTTTAAGTTAGCAAGTTTTATCTCATTTTATTACTGTACTGTTTAATTAAAATCGAAGTCGCATTGTTGTTTTGCAGCATTCGTTCTCTTCCCTTTCAGTTGTGTTTGCTGTGTTTTTTTTTTTTTTACTTCTGTTAGTTTCTGTTTCCGTTTGTCTTGCCACACTTTCACCCTCACTTGGACCGTCAGATTAATTTTCCCTCTGTTTATCATCTTAGTGTGTAGTTGTGTATGTTTTTTGTATTCTTTTTCTTTTTTGTAACTTCTTATCACCGTGCCGTTTTATGGTATGCCTTCCGTCAGCTGCTGGCCTGCGATTAGTTGCGAGTATCACCTTGATTGATATTTGGACCTATACCTGCTCCCCCCCTCGCACTGGAGTTGGTAATAAAACTAATCCTCCTACTGCAAGCGCTGTCCCAATTAAAATCAGCAAAACAATCGAAACCGAGCAAAGCCTGCACAGGTCAAACCACGTTGCGTGCATGTTTAAAACAAAGCTTCAGCTGTGTAAGACACTCCTTCGCTAGGGCTAAGTACAGGCTCTTTTGGTGGCTAATGGATGTAAAGCAATTTTTGTACACTTTATACACAACGGTTGTTTTTTTTTGTGTTTCGTTATGATTTGTTTCAACCAGTAACCCTGCTTTCTTGTAAGCGCCTCACCATTATTGAACATAACTGTTTTGTGGTATGTGTATGTGTTTAATTTTGTTTTTCCTCCTCCCTTGTCAGGTGTTTTGCTTTGCGTTAGGGTATTAGGTACAAGTTTTAAAACATTTCCCTTCTCCGTTGAGCAGTTGGCAGTTCGTCCCAGAGACATACCTACACACACAATCTCACAATTTAAGGCCATTATTTTTCGTTCGTTTTTTTTATAATTTAGTAGTAGTACACAGTGTGCTGCAGCAGTAGGAGCATTGAGGGCAGGCCAAACGCTTCCCTTTTTTTTGTGGTTAGAAAATGCTTGTCGGTGTGTACAAAATAGACCGTTTTAGTTTACGCAAATAACAACAACAATATTCAGCAGGAGAAGAAACTGCTTGCTATCTCTTCTTACCGCTCTTTCGTGATCTGTTTTTACAAAACTGATTATCTTTCATTTACAACCTCTCTGTTCAGTGTGTTTGCTTAATTATCCTTTCTTTTTTTTCTCTTCTATCATCCCACTACTGTGAACAGGTGCATTATTGGAATTTGCCATTCAGGTGTGATTGAAAACAAAACAGCGGAAAGTTATCATTGTTTAAAAAAAAATACGCACAGAATGAGAGAAACTTGCGAGCGGAAAAAAAACAGCTTGTTTTTGATAGCAGTAAAGGTGTATTTTCTCGCTTTGCTCACATTATTGTCTAATTATCCAGCCGTGCAGGATACCTATGTATGCCCCCCTTCGCTTGTTTCCGCCCTCCCCCCATAGCCCCCCCCCCGCAACACTTTTAGGCATGCAGCTATTTGTTGTTTTGTTTAAAAAAAAAAACAGAATGATAAAACTAGTATTTTTTGGTTAGTGCCGATCACTACACACACACATCAGTTTTTTGCTCGTAAGTTAAAAAAACAAAAACAGCAAATGCTCTCCCCCCCCCCCTCCTCTTCACCCCTTTTCCTTCCGTTCACACTGCTTAAATACACCACTTCTGCGCCTGTTTTAGGAGGTTCGGTTAACTTACGCTAAATATTTTACAGTCACGGTTTGTGTGTGTGTGTGTGTTATTTCTTTTTTTGTTTTCGTTCTGTGCACTTTTCTTTTCAACAAAACAAAAACGGCACCACAACCGAAGGCAACGTCGTTTCGCTAGGTTAGTTTCGTTATAACGCCCGTAAAGGCTGCTCCTCCACTTCTGAAATGTTAGTTTTCGCCCACGGGGGTCCCATTACTTGCTTTGTGTGTGTGTGTTTGTTTTTTTTTTTTTTAAATTATTATTATCCATTCTCTGGTGCGAACAAACAGAAACACCTCCCCCCCCACCACACCGGAATCAATCGCCTCTGCCTCTTCTGCCACTCAGCCTGGCTCCGCGATACAGAACAACAACAACAACAATCAGAATCATCAGTCTTATTAGCAGCAGTAGTAGTAATCGTAGTAGTATAGCATTAGTAGTAGCGATAGCCAAAACTCCGGAAAATCGTTGGTTGGGATAAGAGGAGCGTACTGCCGAGGGCAACAAGAAGAAGAGGAAGAAGAAAAAACGAAGCAAATGCGCGCGGCTCTGTAACCATCATTTAAAAAGGAATGGGATAGGAATGGGAACGGCAAAAACAACACGGGTCCGTAATCACGTAATCACCAAAAGTGTGTGCGCAACATTCTTAGCAGGTGGGAAACGGGCTCGGTAGAGGGTTGGGAACGAAAAAGAACATCTCGTTGCTGAAGGTACGTACAAAAGAACCATAAACTACTGTTTGTTCAGGAGGTAAAATATGACGCACATCTTTAGCTAAAGATCCAGGGCTTACATAGCCATTCCAGCATCGTTGACCTAGTGTGCTCGTACACTCTTAAGCTACGTACATTCTTATGCTTCAAATTCAACCTGCGTTTACTTGCTTCCGACAAGGTTTTCTTCTATCAAATCGACTATTTGTTAGTTTGTGGATATTTATGGTTGCGTTTGATTGTCGCGAAAGTGTGAATTATTATTCGACTTGGTAAGTGATTATATATAAATACAGTATAAATTAATTTCGATCTGTTTTGTCCTTAGTTGTTCCGTTAAATTGCATTTCGAACGCCTATTCGACACTTAAATAGTTTCAACTCCACTTTGGCGACATAAACTCTCCTTAACCTCCTTAACCTTAAACTGCGGTGTTTTAAGCAAAGTAATTTTAGAGTAGCAAAAACAACAACGGCAACGGAGGCACCGGATTTTACAGCTTTCGTACATTGCAGTGCTCAAAGTGAGAGTTTACGACGCCAGTGGAAGTGTGCGAATGCGAGGGTCCGACAATGAGTCAACGATGCCCGGAGATTGGCTATGCAAACACTGCGAGAGGAAAATTAAGATTGACTGTAAGCTTAAAATCGGTGATACGGGGTCGGGTGTTAATGCAGCACGGGAGCGACAAACGCTTTTTGAAAGCGACATTCCCCACCCACTAACACCCCTTCTGTTCCAGCCGTCCCTACCCCCGTCGGGTGGGGCGGGTTTAAAAAAAAAACGTTGATATTAAATGTACAAATCCGGATATGTGAACGGTTCGCACTTTCCCTTTCCGCACTGAGCCCCCCTTCCCCTCTCCCTGCTTTCCGTTGACTGAGAAGGATTGGTTGACGCGCACACTCGCACTCTCCTATTCAGGGACGGCAAATAATGACTCCCCTGTCCCCCTTGGGCGCTCTGCCCGCTAGGCGAAGGCGGCAACGTTCCAGAGCGGGCCGTGTGACACCACCGGCTCACGATCAGATGTCCACGATCATGTTCTGCAGCTGCTGCAGGTTGCTGCCCATCTTCGGGTTCTCCGGCAGGCACCGTATCCGCAGCAGCCAGTTCTTGCACTCCAGACACTTGCTCTGGCGCTCCTCCCGGCTCACGTCCACGCCGATCGTGCACGCGCCCCACGGGTCGGTGTTTTCGCGTATCACCGGCAGAAAGGTGGACAGTATGACGCGCAGCGTATCACAGGCCCGGGTGCAGTGGCTGAAATAGCGAGAGAGAAGAGAAATTAATACAGTACAGACACAGAATACAGATTTATAAAACCCTAGATTCTCATATCTTGACGTTTGACATTTGCCTTTACAGCGTACATACTCGTACATAAAAATAGTGACTTACAAACTAAGGAACTCCTAATATTTAACAAAACACAGTTTGTCCTCAGGACACAGAAAGAATTTATGGAGAGAAAAAAGGACAAATTAATACAATACCGCTTTAAAAGTTTTCGACATTAAAATGAACGGATCTCTGGCGTCCATTCGCTCAGTGATTAATTTAAACACAAAAATGTATTAATCCAAGTCCATTCTGTTCTCCAGTGTGGTGCGAGCTAAAAACTGACATCTGGCGTGGTACTCCATCGATGGCAGCCAGCTTATTGCAATTGTTGTCAATTTTCTTTGGATGCTCTCGAGCCTCTCGGTTCTCGCTATTTGACACCAGTGAAAATTATAAGTCTAACTTAGGGACCAATTTAAGGATTGCAAGCAGAGAAAATTTAACAATGTACTCATCTTCCAAGATCTTTAACATGTAATCATAACAAATACTAGAGCTCAGAATCACTGATGCTGACATGCCACTGTGATGAGCGTTAGAATTCCACAACATACATGAATGTCGAGATCGGTGAAGATTGGAAGGTTCGGAAATCTCGAGATCCAATTTTTCTTCACAGATTCACAGCGATAAATTCTGTTAGATCTCAAGATTCGTGAACTCTAGAATTGATTCACTCGAGAACCACAACGCCTAGTGCACACAACTGCAGCCATTGCGCCATTTTCAAGTGCTTCCATTTTGTGTGTGTTCCCTCATTGCACACACGCTGCAAATCAAACAAAACAAACAAATAAAACGGGACGACCGACATCCGCATCGCGTCGGGCAAAACCGCGTCCCGCGAGCGTAAGAAAACAGAAAGGGGGCGATGAAGTGCACACATACACACCTAAATTACGTTGTCAAATGCATTCCACGCACAAACCCTCGAGGGATGATTTTTTTTTTTTCATCCTCCGAATGGATGAGGTGTAATTTGATATTGTTGTGATGCAAACGCTCTAGCCAGCAACAATGAAACCGATCGTTACCAGCACACACACACACACACACACACACAAGCATCATCAAAAAGAGTCGCCTTCGTCCCAATCGACGTCGTCGTCCGCAACAAATCACAAACTCAACCCAATAAATGCGTACACGAACGCGGAAGAGCTAAAGAGCAAAGGACACGCCAAAACACCGGGATGTACCGAGGAGGGAGGAGGGGATGCGCGCGCCAATAACCGTTGCAAAATAAAGTAACCATTCCACCGGAGTGTATTGGAGTGGGAACGGGGATTTGCAGCAGCATTGGATTTATTTCCCAACACAGCAGCAGCAGCAGCAGCAGCAGCAGCAGCAGCAGCAGCAACAACAGTTAGTTAGGAAAAAGGCAGGGACACACACCAAGGGCAAGCGAAGCAAAATCATATCTGCTTTTATATCGTGTCTGCCCTGTTATGTTCCTCCCTATTTGGCACTGGAACGACCTGGACGGCGACAACAAAATCGGCCTGCTTGCTACACAGCGAGGAGCGAACTGAGGGCAGCGGCAGGCGGGCGGCGGCTGCCGTAATAGATACTTTTCATAATCTTCCCATCAAACACAGGTTCCCGGTGGTGCCCGCTGCTGTGTACAAAATGACGGCCCTGTGGGGCCCTGTTGTGCACGAAAGTTTTTTTCTTTTTTTGTGGAACGACGAGGACGTTCCGGCAATCTCAAATGGCGCATGCACTCGCGCCGAAGCGGGCCTGGCCTTCTGCTTTTATTATTAATATTAATGCGCTGTGCGCTGTGTAGCCGGAGAAGCTGTTGCGGCGACGGCGACCTCCATATCAGCCACTTCACACTTTTCCGGGAGCGGGCAGACGATTTGGTCCGGAGGTTTTTCGTTTCTCTCTGTGCGCACTACTTGTGCCTGCAACTTCTTCCGGCTTTGCTTTCTTGTTTCTGATCGTTATCCTGCGTCCCCTCGGCGTCCTAACATTCCGTGTTCCGATTTCGGCAATGGTATGGTTGCTGTTGCAACGGGTAGTTGCGGCGGGTGCGTCGTAACAGTCCACAGCCCAGAAAACCGTTTCGCGCTGTGCGCAATTCCTAATGTCCACCGTTCGTAACGCTGGCACGGATACCGACCCTAAAAACAGACAACTTCATAAACAAGCGTATTATTTATATTACGGCACAGCAGTGAGGTTGTATAAAATCCGGAAAACCCCTTTTCACCCATCCAGCACCGAAACCACTCGTCCTTGCGTCCCTCATTAATCGCCATCGCACTTCACCGCTAATAATGTAACACACAGCACACACGCACGCACACACACACACACACTTCGCGGCGGACGGGGGAAAAACCACTCCCTTCGCGCAACCGAACATCTCGCCCAACCGGAAGGGAGAGAAAGACTCGGGCTTAGGGGGTGAAAAAAAACCCCTGATTCCCGCTTGGCCACAAGCGTAACCGACAGGGGACGTGTCGTGCCGGTTGCAACCGTGCGATAGGAGACCCCTCCCCGTTCGTCGTTTTGTGGCCGCGAGACTTTGGTCGGCGAGCGGTGAGTGCACGGCAGAAGGCTGGCCGAAACTTTTCGACTCCGGAGTGGGGGAAAACAGCATACTGCTTCTGGCTCAATCAACAATCGCGGTGTGCTTCAACGTTGAACGAAATCTTTCAGCGATCTCTCTCTCTCTCTCTCTCTCTCGCTCTCTCTAGACACCGAGGAACGCCGGGAAGTGGTGCACCGCCGGGGAACGGTTCTGCACCAGAGATCCTAATCGTTTCATGTGCAGCTCTTCCGCGTTGGTAAAGAGGACTTCAATTGCAACACCCGGTCGCATTTGCCGTCAGCGTGTCACCCTCGAAACGGAACCAATTGCAATGGCGAGTGATGCAAACAACCAACGCAGTTAAGAAGGTAATAGGAAGCACGTTACGTACGGTAAAGCACAACAGTTGCTGCCACAGTTTGCGCCTTGAAATCGCAAACTTCTGTTATCCAGTCGATGGACACTACGACCAGTTTAACGAACAGTGAGAGACTACACTAGCGGATGATATCTTGGCTAGTGAATTGTAGCATCGAAGAATCTCGAAAATCCGTCGGTTGAAGAGCTCAATGAAGCTCCTAGATTGTGACTGAGGTATGAAATATCGAATCGATGCCTTGTGCTTGAAATCTCGGCATTATCCATCCCA
>KB671485.1:202887-218713 GCA_000349105.1 Anopheles epiroticus | reverse complement strand
GAGAAAGAAAAACAACAGGACACCTCAAAAAGTACAAAATTACCTATTACGAGCGGATCAGCAAAAATGCTGCCAATAAAGTCGCGGCGATCGTTAATTGCGCTCCTGGCTGCGCACGCACGGCTCCTCCCACACCCTGACCGGTGCTGTTTGCTCATTTAGGAAGCCGGCACACGTAGCACTGATTAGAATAAAATATTCAAACTCCAAACACTCCAACTCACCCGCCGTGCCCTTGGGCCCTTCCGCTCACGCACCCCGCCGGAGTAATTGTTATTCATTTGACAATCACGTCACACGTCAGGGCAGGCCGCTGCACGCACACTAATCGACGACGCCCGGGTGCCCATCTTTCCCCGCGTGGCATCAAATTACAAATTTACCTAACATAATTAATGCCCAAATTTAAACATTGCTTTCCCATTTTTCGCACCAAACCATTGCCGCCCGCATACAGGTCGCTTTTCCAGCGCACTCTCAATGTTGTCCTCCTTGGGCCACGTTTTAGCAATCCACAGCGGCCACTCCGGGCAAGCAGACTGAGGGAATGGAAGTGTGAGCAGGGAGAGAGAGAGAGCGTAAGGGGTTGATTTCACTTTTCACTGTTTGGAAAATTACTTTACCGAGGCGGAAAAGTCAGAAAGCCAGATCCCTTGGCTGAGGGACTTTGTGTGCCCGTCCCTTCACTCCTGCTTGACAGTTTGTGCGCTACCCATCGCATACCCTCGTTACGTTGAAGCACCGGGATGGGCGAGGGACGAAAGGGAAAACCGATATTAAATATTTAAAATGCAAATCCAATATTATCACGTTCCTTGTGAGGCAGCGAACGTAAGGACTGCGGAACGCTTGCCGCTGCCGCCTGGAGGGAGGGGGGTGGGCCTGGCTGCTAACAGAGTTCTGCCGAGAGACCCCCGTCGGAACTTCCCGGCCCAGTTCCCGTGCGTGCGTGCGTGCCGGTGCGCTATTTACACAAAAGGGCAAGATCCGCAAAACTCCGGATTTCGCTGATTCCGGCGCTTTTAACGCATTTTTACCTAGCGCGCGGGTACAGTGGAGTGGAAAGCAGCTCGGGACGGGGTGGAGGCGGGGGGAAGGAGGAGCAAAAAAAAAAAACTAATCAAACGAGCTGACGTAGGACGAAACGGTGAAAAAGGCGAATAATTAGAGTAACGATGTTGGGCAAATGTTGCGAAGGCGGATCATCTCCTGCCGCTTGCCCTGCCTCCTAATAAAAGGCCTGTTTGCCCCTTTCATCCGCAACGCAAAGAGGCAACGACAACCGATCCGCTAGCGGCGAGCAAGCGAGACAGTGCACGAAAACTCGAAGGCACACAGTCCGAGTGGAAAAGCTGGGGTGGAAAAATCAACAGCACCGACAAAAAAAAAATGGGACGGCCATAAGTCAAAAAGTTGACTTGCGAGTGTGCGTTGCTTGTTTTTCCTCTTTTACTCAGTGTTTGTTACTCTTTGTTTCTTTGCTTGGTTCTGTCTACTTTTCCGATCCCTGATAACGTTTGCGCTTGCGAGTTTTCCCTAAACGCTGCTGTGCGTTTATTCTAGCTTTTCTTTCTTTTTGACATTTTCCTAAGCTGGTTTTTGATGTGTGTGTGTGTGTGTGTGTGTTTTATTCATTCTTTTCTGTACGTTCTTCCATTCGCTCTCTTCGTTTGAACTCGGGTAAGGGAAGAAGGGTTTTGTGGGTCGTTTCACTTAAGAAAATTCATTTTTGACCGCGCTTTTTGCAAACAAGTTTTTTTTTTTCCTCTTCTTGATTCCATTTAAAATGAAGGAAAGCGACTTAAAATGTGTCTGAACTTTACCCCATACGCTGTCTGGGCATTGCAGAGAGGATTTATATCGGCTTTTCAATTGTTTTCTTTTTTAATTTGTTTTATTTCGCTGGCTCAGAGCCTTTTAAAAGGCATTACATTTAACATGCTTCCATTGCTTTACTCTTTGTTACATTTTGTACTTACTAAACAATTCCCAAAAAAAAACATCTTTGACGAGCTGGCAAGTTGAAAGACACTTCTCCCATCCAACAACTGTAAAATAAAAAAAAAACTGGTGGTAGATTTGCAAAAGTTGGCACTCTTGCGAGACGAACCTGCCATCCCGCGTGTTGCCGGATATTCCCACCGGAGATTGAGGTTGTATGAACAACAGCTTTATGACGGGCCTCCTCACACGCCGGAGGGCAGTCCGGGTCCGAGTCCCCTTGCACAGGGCGCGTGCTGGCGTGCACGCCCCGGTTTTGTTCCTTTTTTAAAGAGTGTGATTATTATTGTTATTATATGGTATCCCTATTATACTATCGGTATTAGAATTTTATTGTTATCGCAACACAACAGCACGGTTGGGTGGAGGAGAACCGTGAAAGAAGGAAGCTAGCAAAACCATAAGCCGGTGGGCTATTTGAAAGAGCGACGAAGCGCGGGGAAGCTCGAGGCGGACAAAACAAAAATTAACATAATGCAAGCCATATGATTCAGTTGCTGCTGCTGCTGCACGCTTCTCTTTCAGGCTTTTGATACGCTCGATTTACGTGGTCTTGCACACACGCCGGATATGAATGCTCTGATTTGTGTGCTTACTGCTACGTGGTGTATCCGTGTGGGACGACGACGACGAGCGAATAATACGTTTTTGTTTCAATGATGGGGAGGCGGGAGAAAGTGAGGGCGAGAAAGAGGGTTTTATTGTTGGCATAAGAAATTGTCCCCTGCTATGCGTAAGTCATCAAAAACGACGACAAAGACGCAACCGCAGCCCACGTGCGAAGAGGGAAAGTAACAACGGTTCGCCCGAAAGTTTGCTGATTGAATCGCTAAACTCCCGTGAAAGACTCGCGCCATCCACCTTGCGCTTTTGCACCGAAAGCGTGCAAAAGATCATCAATAATCAACACGTCCTTCGCGGTTTCGTGCGGTGCCGCGGTGTTGTAGCGCAGCTCCCCAAAAATCCCAAAAATCGCTCGGATGTCACTGTAACAACCGTCAGCCGGTGCCGACCCGCCCGCCGATTACATGTAATTTTATTATCTTCGGATTTGTGCCCAGCTTCCCCGGGCCCAACAGAGCGCGCGCGATGAATTCCAAATGAGCTGCCCCCAAGCCGCAAGACACCACACGATCGATCCTCGGGAAGGGGAATTATTTATTGCTCGCAATACATCAAACTGCCTGCGGATTTCAATCAGCCGCCCGGTCTTCCTCCACCCCGATATTGCATTATTATTATTCTACCTGATAAGACACAGATTTGTCGGCAAGACAGTGCGCGGCCCAACTTATCGGCCGTCCCCACTCGCTGGCTTTTGCACATCTTCTGGCATTAGCAGAACGGTCCCCTTGCCGGTCGAAGCCGAGATAAGCCACCGCCGCCGTGTGTGGGAACCGCAGCGCCAAGAACCCGGCAAGATCGATGCCAAATTGAGCTTCTCCAGCGTCTACAGCGCCCACGGTGTTGTAAAGACAGTCGTCCGTGATGCTGTACCGGCCTGACCCGCTGGCCGATTGAGCAGTTTCAATAAATTGGATCCCGGGGATCTCTCAACAAATTCTACAAACCCCCGGGATAGGTTTTTCCGCCGTTTGCGATGCGAATGCGGGAGGGTGGATGAGCCAGTCAGTCAGTCAGGCTTGGACAATACATTATTCATGATTATCCTCCTTGGCATGGCGCACATGACACACCCACACACCCGCCCGGAGTGGGGGGGAGGGAGGTAGAAAAGGAAATTGGAAAGAAGACACCACGCACATACATGCTCGTGGTTAACACACTACACCACAGGGCAGGAATTGTTACAGCCGTCCATCTCCAGTGCGCGACTGGATTCTCACTCTCTCTCTCTCTCTCTCTCTCCCTCTCACGCCATGCCAGTCGTAACGATGGAACCACCCGCAGCAGCCGGTACACAGAATGTCATTAGGACGATGGTTTAATTAGGGAAAGGACCGTAATGCGTTTTGCGTCCTCCGTGCTGCGGTCTCCGTCGTCGTCGTCGTCGTCGCCGCGAGCTGCAAATGGCATTTGCGAAAGTGAATTTTTGATCAATTCATCACTTAGCCGTATCACTTTCCTTTCCCCCTTTGCTGCTCCCCAGGCCCTTGGTAACTTTCCCCTCCGCCACGTTCGGGAGCTGATATGCTGCTGGTCGTTTCTCCCGGGAGGGAATCTAATGTAATGGTGCCCGTGTGCGCAACATCGAAACAGCATTTGCCGAGCCACGTCACCGAGTTGAAGCGGGGCAGCAGAAGACGAAGCAGAAGATGAAGTAGTTACAAATGGTTTTCCCATCTTTCCCCCGGTTGGTTGAAAATGTAACCATTTGTTGCGACATTTCCGAATGGCGAGGAAGCAGATATCCACCTTGCAGCAGCAGCAGCAGCAGCAGCAAACCGAAATGTGATTCATTACGGCGAATAGTTTCGACGAAACGCTGCGCAGCGAGAAATATGTAGCACATTTTGGCACTTGGTTGGGAGGGTCTGGCTGAGAGGGGGGGGGGGGGGGCACAACACATCCCAGGGCTACGCTAACGAGCCGGAAAACGATCGAGAGTCTGAATGAGTTTTTTTTTCGTTGTTGGTTGGTGCAGTGAGAAGTTAAGGTCGAAACAAAAAAAAACAGATTGGTCTCCTCGCGACCCAAGAAATACAAATTAAAACCCTCGAAGCATTTAAGAAAACGGCCCCTGTACGGCCAAATTCGTTCTTCACGCCAACGGAACCCGCAAAAGGGGTCATAAATTTTTGCATCATTTTGTGTGTTCGCGCTACCAGACGCAGGAGATGAGCCCAACCAGCCCCGAAACGAGCCATCGGTTGTCGCCATCGTGCGGGTCCTCCTCCTCATCATCAGCGCTGTAGAATCCCACTGCAAAGATGCACGATGCTTGTTTGTTGCGACGCTGGAACGCTATGGGTTCCCGATTTCTGCAACAACCTTCCCATTTTACTGTACTGCTCCCCGTGCCCCTAAAAAAAAGGGTACCAAAAGCGGATCCCGGGAACTCGTCAAATTATGCTACAAATCATAAAAACTTCACGATCGCACACCCGGTCTACGATCGCGTTCATACCCTGCGCTTGCATGGACGAAACAAAAAAAAAACACCCCGGGTTGATGACGATCCCGGCGTGTCTCTTAACGATCCTCGCCTCTTGCCACCGGTCGTGCTAGCGTTTCGCTTTCGTTTTTCGAGCGGAGCTTGAAGGCGTCCCCAAAACATTACCGAATCCGCACATCCAAACCCCACATTCATATGGTTTTACTCAATGAAGAGCCGTGGAAGACGTTATGCCTGGTGTTTCTGGAGTGAAGCTATTTTTACTAATTTCTACACATGTTCGCGCTGCACACAAGCGCGGCAACAGTATACGCTTTCGCGCTTGCCGCGGGTTTTATGCATTCCGCGAAGCCTGGGCCCGGAACGGATCCCGAAAGATCCGGCTGGTTCGGTGGCCAACGACGGTTTTGCCTGAGGAACGCGCTCAAGCGGCGCGCAGTGGCGGAGCGGCGACGGTGGGCTTGTTTTTATTTTTATGGTGATTATTTTACGATCCCTTTAGCTCGGCTCGCTCACTCGGCTGGCGGTGTTCGCTCCAGTACCCGCTGGCACTTTCCGAATGGTATTTGGAATCTTGGGTGCTTTTGCCACCTTGGAGAAGCAATTTCTTAAGCGTAGCGGCTCGAACGGTTAATAACCGGCGGTTGAAATCGTTCCCGAAACTGCCACACCCTAATACGTCTGTGCTGCTCTTAATAATTCCTTCGAATGCTTCGCTTTATCTTCAGCTGGGAATTGAGCTACAATGTATTTTTAATTTATTTGCATGTTTTTGGAGACGGAGGGAGGGAGGGGGTAGGTCAATTTTTCAACTTAGAAAACCTCCAAAACGCAACGTCGATTTAGCGAAGATCGAAACCGATGGAATCACGTGTGCGGTAAAAAGCGCGCCAAAATGAACTGCTTCACTTGACAGGCTAGTCAGCCATCGAGCGATCGGGTGTGATGTCAAAACGCTAATCGGAATATGACGTGTATTTAGGAAGATAACTTCAAACGTTTACGACCAAACAAAAAAGTCCATCGAAACTACGAAACCTTTACAATATAAACACATTCCCACAAACGCACACACAAACCGACACATTGATTCCGACGGCACACACAATCAAGCCCGATTCAGCCCGACGCCGTCGACAATGGCGTCAATGAAGGCAAATGGAAATAAACGAAACGAACGAAATTACCCCATCAATAAGTGTTTGATTAACGACACTCACGCGGCCACACGAGACTGCCCCCCCCCAACCCCTCTCCCCCTCACCACCTTCACTCCCTCGATGGCAATCGAAATCCACAAATGCCAGCAGGCAGCACACATCACCCCTTTCGTGCGGAAAGCGAGCGTAGCTGGGCTGCGATCGCTGTAAAGCAAATGAGACTGCACAAAACTGCCCTTGCCGCTGACACATGGGCATGGGGTTGGGAAGGGCGCCTTTTTTTTGTTCCTCGATCTCAGCCCCAGTCTCCACTCCGTACGTTCATGCGTAATGAGTCGGCCAGTTCTCTCCGCTTTTTTCTTTCTTGCTTCGCCCGAGAAGCGCTGCCGCTGGAACAATTTCATGCTTAGGCACGTTCTCTGCACAGCAAATGGCACAGAAACAGGAAGGGAAATACGAAGTGCGCCACACGGAAACGCACTCACTGCACATGTCTGTTCCGAATGGACCACACAGGCACAACCCGGCACAACACGCCGGAGCATTCGCTGTGTAATTACTGCCCATGGAGCCTCGCCCGTCGAATCAGCGCAATGTCACATCTAATAGGGCGATAGATATCTTCCGACAAGCGGCGATAGCGCTCTGATAGAAACTGATAGAAGGAAAGGGGGGGGAGAGGGGAGACCGAAAAATGTCTAGTGCTGTTTGGGAATAACCCCAAAGATAGCTGCGTGTAAATCTGTGCCGCTTAAAAATCGATCATATAATTATACACCGATAAAATGGGGACTGCCGCCCGAAACGAAGGCACCACAGCCCGCCACCAGTGCCCCGGAACAATTGTCCAGCCACAAACTGAACCGTACACGTAACGTGTGCAACCAACACCCAAATGGTGCCCACCACGGTTTCTCGGTTTAATCCCGCACTAATGCCCACCCAAACACACTTCAGATATTAACGCTTAATCCTTGGGCGCGCGAGGCGCACGTTGGCGTCTCGGAAGTTTGCAAGCAGCGAAGGGTAAACAGGCGTAGGTAGGTTTGCTTTGGCGCATTTTTCGGGCTGACACGGCAGCAGCAGCAGCAGCACCGCACACACGCTGTCAGTGTCGTCTGATGTGCTTATGAAAGGTGGCTACTGTTCGGTGGAATCAAGATGCACTCACGCACGTGGTGCCATCCGACAGAAACAAACACCTGTACCTGATGGAGCGGTACGACACAAGATGGCTTGAGCGTTCTGGCACAATGACTTGGCCTGGGGGTAAATTGACCAACAGCTTCAAACATACCCACAACGACAGCACTTTCAAGCTGGATAAGGCCTTTGCGGGATTGGTGTAGTCTAGGGCTTACGGATTTCGTTGGGTCTCTATCTTCTCGGACTCGTACTGTCAGCCTCTCCCGCTCCCCAGATACACACGGTCTCCAGAATGCCACGCTAAGCCACTAAATTCATATCACGCTATCTCGAATTAAGATCGGCAGCCAGGGCCACTGCCAGCGTAAACGGTGCTCCCGAATTTTCGTTCAAGCAAACTATTTGCATTTCCGATCCACACTTTTCGGGAGGGAAGAAAATCAGACACACCAGGAGAAGATGGCAAAGGGGAGCTACGACTGACAGCACTCGCTGGAATATATTGCTGCTAGCAAACATCATTAAATGCTAGCACAAAGCCACACCAAAAAAAAAAATGGTGGAAAAAAAGGAAGCTACAAAGCAGCGAGCAATGCTCCAACGGCGCACGATGCCGGTCCGTGGGACACACCAGTGTAAGCAGGAACAATCCCAACAATCCCTTCCACCCGAGGGGTCCCGAGCTATTGCTTTATCTATGGCGCTCCTCCCTTTCTCTCTCACCCCCTCTCCCTCTCTATGTGATGGTACACATTCCCGGGGCTTAGGGAAAATAAATGTTTACCGGTGGCTACTGCCACAGAGCGCTCCAGCTCCACCGTTCTGAGCCATTTTTGGTTACAAAACGTTGGTAAGCAGCAGTGCACAATCGCGATAACGTGCGGCCGCGTCTCTCGCCGTCGTCTTGGTGCTCCGGAATTCAAATCAACTCGCGTCCGGGCGCGCTCCTCAGACGGACATGACGTGACAAGCGGCACAACCGTAAGCCCCCCTCGGAGGCCCACCATCACCAATGATCCATCATCATGATTGTTTTGCAGCAAATTTTCCGGCGAGTTTTCGATCGGGAAAACTTAAAGCCACTGGCACAGGGAAATGTTGAATGTTTGCACTTCCAGCGATGGCATTTTGTGTGATCCGAAGCATTGGAGCAACATTGGAGGAGGCAAGTCTTTAAAAATTGACGTACAACCTTCCCGCTACCTGCCCGGTTTCACGAACAAACAAACAAAAAACGCAAGGAAAGGAAAAACGGCATTTTCTTCGGACATTTTGTGCATCGTGGCAAGGCGGCGCTCCCGGGGGCCGCGCTTAGGCGGCACTATGGCGTTTCCCTTGTGTGCCAATGTTCCTCCCATCCCATCCAGCGGGAAAACAACAAGCGCCGCTAGATGGAAGTTTGCTGTTACATTTAATGTCGACCTTGGCAGAGAGAAAGAGAGCCGAGCAGCGCAGCGCGAACGGAAAAATTGCCGCGTGCGGGGTGAAAAAAAGTCATTACGGGGAAAAACTCCACAACACGCGGGACCGAAACTGGTGTCGACGCGGGACCGAGGGTGGTGTGGAAGGATTCATTTTCTGGCTAGCTTTTAGAGAGGCAAATAGATAGATGCACATAAATCACTCGTGCCTGTCGGGCACTGGCCGGAGGTGGAAATGGAAAACTCCCGTACCATGGCGGGGGGGGGGGGGTGAGGGGATTTAGAAAAGCTGCTCGGGATGAACGGTGCCACTCAGAGGCAAGAGTGAGTGAGTGAGTGTAAGAGCGAGACAGGCAGATGCTATGGACTGTGTGGAATTATGGAATAAGCCCGTGCTTCTCGGGCTCCTTTGGTGGTGCTAGCAGGACGAAAAGGCGGCAGCCGTGTAAGACGAACTCTGGGCCCAGTTCCTCTCTCCCGTGGTGAAGCAAACACAAGGAGCCAAAATGCGCAAGCACAGGAAAGAAGGCTGAACTTCACTCTAATGTATATAGGGTTGGTTGGTTGGTTGGTTTAGCAAACTGTGCTCCTTGCGCCAGGCAGAACGCCTTCGGAAGGGGGGCAGATTGGAAGCTAGCCGGGCAGTGACTACCCACAGCGAACGCTGAAGTACATCTACATCAATAGGATTCGCAAAACGTTTCGCATCACCCCCCCCCCCTCCGCCACCTCCCCCTTTCACTTCTGCGGGGATCTGCGCGACCGAAAACTCCACCATTTGCGCATGTTCCCGAACCGACGGGTTTTTGCGAATCCGGAGGCCAATAGCAGCACCGATGTGACCCGTCGACGGTTCTCTTTGCACGCAACCAGGCTTTCGGGCGACGACTTGCTTCCTGTTCGCTCTCGCCCGCCTGTGTCCCGGCTGGCACATGCGCACATCCTTCAGCCTCCGTCCGATTCATCCCCGACCACCCACCAACGGTCCAACGGAAAAGGAGACAACACACCCCCTTTAGAGCCGTGGCGTTTTCGCGTCGATTTGTCTCGCTTGCACTAGAGCGTTCCCCTTGGTGTATGTGTGTATGCTAGTATTCTTGGAGCGCTGCTTGATACTGGAAGGATTTCTTAATACGCGCGCACACACACACACACTCATTGAGACAAAGAAGGACACAGGAACTCAGTCACAACAACAGTCAACGACCCCTTTTTTCACTCGGGTTTGCTCTTTCTTCACACAAACGGCAAGGTTGGCGTTTCTCACATGCTGCGTCAACGTGATCTACATCCATTTACCGAAACCAGCCCCGCGTCCCTACCCCCTCAACAATTGAAGGAATTTGGAGGGTGCGAGACGGGGTCGAGGTAGGAGTGTGGCGCACTATGTAATGCAATCGTAATGAGGATACATAATATAATATTCGCTTCAGGTACGGTGAAGCTCCATCACGAATTTCCCGCTGTGTGTGTGTGGGGGGGGGGGGAGTGGTGGTGTATGTCACAAGACGAGCGTCTTTGCAGGGTTATCCTTTTTCATCGCTCCTTTTTTTACGTTTGCGCAAGCAGCAAAACTACCGAGCTCAGGCTAAAACCACTATCGCCTTCGAGCAAGCAGCAGAACTGTAATACGAAACCAATCTTTCCTGGCGGAATTCGCGAAAGACACAAAGAGTCCCCCCCCCCCGTCGCTGGACCGAACGAAGAGAAGGCCCGGGGGTGCAGGTGGATGTACCAGTGGCAACGTACGCGACTGGCAGACGTTTAATGAGACCACGGTCTTTATTAATCATCCGTTCGATTTATCGGGCTGGTTAAATCACCATTTCGATTCGTTACCGAAGGAGAACGAATCATTTCTCCTCCCGGTTTGCGTACGCCCTCCCCCCCCTCCCCCAACTTGAATGTAATTAGGGGGGCCCTGGTAAGCATGTCCCCTCCCCCTCTCACTCGCTTCGTCACTCCCATCAATCCTTCCACCCTTTATGCGTGTGCGTTCGTGCGTACGTATTTCGCTCCGCTTCGCTTCTCCGATCGGGGCCACTTGCTGCTGCACTTTTGGTGCAGTCTACTTATCTTTTTCACCGTGTGTGCGCCCGTTGTTTTACCTCTTTTGTTTTTGCCCCGTTCCACAGGGAGATTGTTTTTTTTTCTCTCTTCTCTGTGCTGCAGTTTTCGGTTGTTTCCAACTTTTTTCTATTTTTTCGTTTTTCGTTTCTTCCCAAGCCCATCCGTTTCCTTTCTTTCTTTATCATTTTCTCATTTATTTCACTTTTTGTGTTTTTCATTTACTTTTCAATCAAACCATTTTCTTCGCCATTTCGATTCGTTTTTCTTCTTTAAATCGTTTTTTCTTGCTGTACGCTGGTTTTTGTTTACGCTTCTTTCTTTTGTTTCTTTACCACCTCCAATCCACCCCCCTCCCCATTGTTGTGTGCGCTTCTGCTTTCTTCTGCATTTAATTCGTTGCTTTGCCGTTCTTGCGTTTCGTTCCTTTCCAACTTCTCTTGCGGGCTCGCTGAACTGTTCTTGAACTGTTTCTCACTTGTTGTTCGCGTTTTTTGGTTCCATTCTTCTCTTCCTGTTTTATTCTTTCATTTTGTCTTTGCTGTGTTTCGCACGCATCCGAGAGAGAAAGAGATCGAGTTCGATCGAAGCTTGTCCGTGTGCGTGCGATGACACAGGGCACAGGCGTTTGCTTTTGCCTTGCGCTCGCACAGCTCCTCCAATCGCACTGCAGTCCTGCTGTCTGTCCGATTTCTTACCATTCCTCATTATCACCTCCACCGAGTCACTCCCACCCCCTGCCCAATCTACCTCTCCTCATCGTGTTGGCAAGTGGTGCATTTCCTTCTCCCTTTACCTCCACGAAGCCCGCCCCGCGAGAAGCCATGGTTAATTCGTACTTCTTTGCGCTCGTGTGTTCTTCCTCTTTCGCAAGCCTTCCCCCCTTTATCCCCATCGCTCTGCACGTCTTTTCAAGCCCTCGCCTTAACCTTATTATTCGGGCGTCCAATTGCGTCCATTGCCTTTTGTGCGGATCCACAACCATGGGACCGCGCGAACGTCAATCCCCAACCGCCCCAGTGCCAGGCAGGTTCTCCCCTACTACACCTTCTTGTTGATCTGCGGCACCGTCCGTCCGGCCGCCCGTCCATTTGCTTTCCTGACTAATTTATGTGAATAAACTTCAACTCGCTGATTCTAATTTATGCGTGATGGTTTTACACGAAGCGGACCATGACACGGCGTATCTTTCGCCTCCCTCCCCCTCGGTTTCGCCCGGCCGTTAAGGTTTTCACATGGTGAGGCTGAGGTTTTGAAGGCTGGCTCTCCGGACTGGCTCCGTGGCTAAAGCTACGCCTTCCACTTTCACGCAAAGGTCTCAGGCGCTTGAATGGCTTTGGAGCAGCTTTCTGCCATGCGTTTCTGGCTTACACCGCCAGTGCGTGTGTCCACATCCTTCTGCCTGCGCGCGCGCGCGAGTGGGAGTGAGAAGAAATGGGACCTCACATAATGGGGATGAGGTGCTAGAGGGGGGGGAAGGGGAGGAAGATATGGTTGTTAGCTGAGTATAAAAGATATGAGAGAAAAGAAAGAAGGCTTAGCGCTTCGCCAACAAGACACCGTGTCCCAACCTTCAACCCATTCGAACGCAAGAAGAAGGAAACGAAGTAAAAACGAGCAATTATAATAGACGGACCAAAGCCAACGGCCACCATTACCACGCGCACAGACCAAGCAAAACGGACCGTCGAGCGATAGTGCGCAAAGCGCGGAAAAGACGCGCGAAGAAGGTCTCAGGCCGCCCCCCGTGTCAGTGGTCCTCCTTGGTGGCGGGATGGCGGTGCGGTGCGCAGTATTCGAACGAGCCGGTCCTCTCTGCCTGTCTCGCTCATAAGCCATCATCGCCTGCACCCTTTCCTGCCCAGTGCTGAAGCCTACCCCCCATCCCCATATTACTGGCATGTGCAGTGGCCCCAAACGTCGAGACGATTAGCCGACGGCACCTCCGACGACTTCGAGCCGCGCGACCGCGATATGTATAGCGACCCTGCCCGAAGCCTATAGCTGTAGCTGTGCATCATCGCGCCGCAGCATCAGCATTGCCGTTGCACTGCCGTTGCATTTGTAGGCCCACACAATGGGGGGGCGAAAACGAATGCATCCGTCTTTTTACCGGAACGGGCAAACACATACACGCTGGCGGGAATTTGGAGTACACGACGCAAAATTCGGGTCCACTGCATCCCACCGCACTGCACCCCGCCCCACTTGTCTACCGATGCAAGGAAAATCGATTTTCTCGCGCCCCGTTTGCGAGGGAGAGCGGGAGATGGGTGGACCACATCCGCCCGGTGGCAACTGGAAAGACCCATTTAGCGCACACGCGTGTAGGGTGTCACTGGTCGGAAGGTCGACAGCGGCACACGGAGGTCAGCGAAGGTTTTATTCGTCATAAATTTTCCGAACGCACTTTAAACGGGTGCCCAAACACGCCGTGGGAGGCTTGCGCCGGAAAAGCGTGCTGTCCCGCGTGCTGCCCACAGTGCTTCGCTATTAAAGGTGTCTTTAAACCTGCGGCAATGCACACTTTAAAATCGCCGAAAGAGCTGTTGGTTGCGTTGGGAGAATGTTTCAAGCCCATGCTCTGTTGCATTAAAGATGGCCCGCGGGTGAAACGCAGTGCAGTGCGTTGTGTTGGGTGCGTATTTGCAAAGCTCTGTGCGGCACCGGTACAAAGGAAGTAGGTGCAAGGTTCAGTCGCTGTTACCCAATGCACCGTGTCATCTGTTATTGCAACGCGTTGCAGCAATACATTGCTCGAAGCTAATTTCTTGTAATCAACAAACGCGCAAAACGCGCAGCCGCCGTTTGTTTGTTTGTTTGTCCGTTTCGGGCGGAACTGGAGCGCTTCCACGCGCTAGCTGATAACCTTCTTTCCTTACAAGCGTTTTTGAGCCGTTTCTTCAAGGAACGGCAAATGCGAAATGTACGATTCGCTACGTCGAGCTGCTGTAGCAGTGGCAGGAAACATTTAAACATGCAATCCAATCGATCTTCCGACACTATGCACACTTTGGCTTTGGGTAATCGGAACGTATTGATGCATCGCCGAGCGAGTCGAGCGCCAAACGGGACCAAATCGCCTCCCAGCACCGCGCGTTCGTTCGAAGCTAGTGATGGAAATTTCGTACCGAAGCTACTAGGTTCGTCCCTGTTTTTGCACAGTAACGATTAAACCTAAATAAAATAAAAAGTAGTTTTTTTGCACCTACATGGAATGACAAAACGAATATTAAAACGTGTACTTTAGCTTCCTTTTTTCTAGTTGCAATGAAAGTTTCTATAATTATTTTGTTGTTAAGAAAAATGGTTAACTTTTTACGTGCTCTAAAACCTTTCAAAATCGTTTGAAGCATGCACCTTAAAATGGATTTCTCTACACAACTCTTCCCCTTATATCAGCAGTGTTGTGCATTTTATACGTCTTGTCTCATTTCCTGCATATCTATCAATGCTTGTGCGATGCAAATTTCTTTAAAAGATTGAACAATACATTGATTCAATAGAAAAGAAGATTGGATAGTTAAAATTATATTAAACAAAAAAAAATTAAACTCATATTCATTTTCTTTGCATCTTCTTATCTGGAATAGTAAAGATTAAAAACCTGTGAAATTAAAAAAACGTTGAAAAGGTACGCGTACACGGTACGATTCTTTGAAACGTACCTAAAGAGATTTATTCTGCCTTCCAGTCGTAAGGGACATCAACGAACCTACTAGGTCCGTTCCGTTTCTTTCCGTTAAGAAACTCGTTCCAATCTGATCCAGATAAAAATGAAACTTTACCATCACTATTCGAAGCTCAGTAAACGAGGCGAGGGAAAGAGAGAGAGAAACAAAAAAGGTACAAACTATATAAAATAGAAACTGGATCATTAACTCGACAGAAAATGATGCTGAATAATTTATTTTACGACACCACAGCACCGAGCAGCAGCAGCAGCACTTGTGATACCACTTCCCAGTGTTTTTTTTTCGTTACATTGCATTCTGTGTATCTCCTCGCTCGCTGTCCCGGGTTTGGTTTGGCCGATTGCTTCATACACACTTTAACACACTTCTCCCGGTTCTCGCGCAGCAAAAATAAACGGCCAACACAGGGTGTCATCTGTTGAATTAATCAATTAAACAAGTGTGCGCGCCCTTTTTTTACGCGCTTTCGTCTGCGACTTGATTTTGTCACACATTTACCATAACTGCTCGAAGTGGACACACGCACACGTCACTGTTGCACCGACGGTATGAAAAAGATTGCTTTTCAATGCACCAAGCAGTCGATCTCGTCTTCTTGTCGTTTCGCCTTGCCGTGCCGTTGGCGTAAAACAAATAATTGTGCTGTGCGTGATTCGGCAGTTCGGATGGGATAAAAATTTGTCTTTTTTTGTGTGTGAGGGGAGGGGGGGGGGTTGAGGTTGAGCGAGTGGGCAGTAGGTTCGAAATGCGCGCAGTGTCAAATTGTCGAAAAAATAACAGCACAAATGCGCTCGCGACCAAGGTGTATTAATTAAGAAGGTGAATTTTTATCGCTTTCGGTGGGCGCCATTGTGGGAGACACATGTCACATTATGTTTTCAAATCAAACGTTTTGCGGCTTCGAAACGAATAAAAAACAGCTCATTGAACACTGATAAAACCTTAATGTTGCCAGTAAATGTGGGATGTGCTGCAGCATTTACAATCGGAACGATAGAAAAGAATAGTATAGTGCTGGAGCCTGTGCTAATGCTGCACCACATCGTTGAAAGAAGAACCGAAACTCAACATTCCTTACAGTACGCAACTGGGTGAATATGTTTCATAAAGTACAGCAGTGCCATTATGTTCACAACCAATACCATGAGGGATTTAGTGCCATAATGTAGTCGGCAACTGCAGCAATGTTCAGAAGATGGATTTGATCTCGTTGGTTAATTGTTAAATGGGGAATTGCAATTAAAACCAACCGACTAAAAA
>KB671485.1:171500-199317 GCA_000349105.1 Anopheles epiroticus | reverse complement strand
CTAATGATTTCTATCAAAAGTTAACCGAAACTCTCAAAAACTAAACTTATAACTCGTGAATACAAGTTATTTTCATGGCAAAATAACGGTTTCAAAGCGACATCAGCTCTTCTCTCCAGTTTTCCTTTCCTCTCCTCTTAGGAAACCACGGAACACGTATGTCAAGTGGAGAAATGTCAAATTGCTCTAAATAACTTCACCTTCTAAATATAAGCACCTTGCTCGCGACGGTAAAAGTCAACCGAGCAGCAACGGAAAGAAGGAAAAACGGAACCAAAGTGAAGGCACTTAAAATATTTACCATGTCACACCACACACGCACACTGCGAACATTCACCCGCGTAATGGTTGGAAAAAGGTGAAAAGTGTGGAGCGCGGGGTGTGAAATGGTCGGAAAATTGGGGGTTTGGGGGAGTGGGTATGGGAGGCACAAACAAACAAACAGAACAACAATCATCACGCAGCAAGCACTGTGCTGCTGTTGTTTTTGCTTTTTTCCTCCCCCGGCACACCATTTACCACGCACAAATACAAACACACACACATTGGGGAAAGAAGGAGCTGGCCGCCATTTGTACCGTCTCCATGCCGACGCCATGTTTTCTTCGATCGTCGGGCATTGTTGGTTGTTGTTGGCTGTTTGTTTTGTTTCAACTTGACGTTTTTCGCACTAGTAAGCGCCCTTAAAACCGCTCCGCATTTGTTCGATTTTCAATTTTCCCTTTGGCATGAAGGAACCGGGGCCCCCGCCGCAATGTGTGTAATGAATTTGAAGCGTGTAACTGTTTCCCTTTCCACAGTTTAACGAAAACATTCTTCCACGGCAGTTTTATGTCAATGGTGAAATTAAAAGTGACACTTTAAAGCACATATTGTTCACGAAACAAATAGGAGCAAAAAAAAACAACAACACGAATCGATCACCGAAAGTTTTCCACTGCACACTGTCACTCTCTTTTTGCTCATCGGGAGGGAAAAACATGTTCTGTTAAATGTTTTTCTTTTTTTTTGTGCTGTCCTTCCCCCCATCTTTCCTATCACCCGCACCCTGACAGCTGTTTGCTGCCCCGCACAGTACAATATTAAATCGAATAAACAATCAAACAATTTACCTGCAATTGCAAGGGCGAGGGAAGGTGGATGGGTGGTCTAGTATCGCTTCCATACATCCCGATCACCGAACTGGGGGAGGGGGGTCGCGGGGGGTCGGGGAAATAATTTAAAATTCATGCTACAACTGTAACGGAAATGCACTTTCAATGTGTCTAATTTTGATGAGCGGCACACCATTTCATTTGAAGGCCGAAAAACGGGTTTTCAATTCATTCGTTCCGGTGCGGGGGGGGAGGGGTGGAGGGGGAGAAAATGAAAAAGCTGTTGTTTGTTTTCCCTTGCTCCTTTCTTGTTTTGGCGCTTTGTTTCCCACCATCGAAGCATATCGTCGACGATATGTAGCTAAAGATATTCATGGTAAACTGTTCAACACACACAATGTGCAAATCATTATGAGTGTGTCGCTGCCTTTGCCTTTTACAGACAAGGGTGAAAAGGAAAATGGGTTTGGGAGAGTTTTCTTGCCGTCGGGGAATCGATTTGCTTTCCCGAGCTCACACAAATATGAGTGAAGACTCATCGTCGCTGGCTTCCCAAAAACCCAAACCGAAGGTTGTCCGCGCGCGAGTTGAGCGACTTTGTAGAGCAACGCATCCGTCAAACGCTTCACGCTCAGCCTCGCGTGGTAAGAAACCCCCCAAAAAGGAACGGAACAGAGAGCAAAAACCCATGGTGCCCAGACACAAAACGCTCGGGAAGATCTAAATTATAACTGACAGGCGGTTCGATGCGGTTGTCAAGGGGTAACGCAGCGCTGCAAATAGCATATGAAAACCGAGACGGATTAACGAATCCTTCTTTTCAATAAGATCATTTCGTTTTCACACTCTCGATCAACACTCCCAAACCATGTGTCCGTGTGTCCGTGTGTGTGTGTGCCATTTCAATATGAAACCGGCAATAAAAATATCGCTGTCTCATTTCGCTTCCTCCTGGCCCACAAAAGCGCTTTTCCCCGCTTTAGCCTGGCCCACGCCGTAGCTGGCCGCGCTCATCTCGCCTCAAAAGTGACGGCGCGTTAGGGTTTTGAGGGAATTGAAAATTAAAATAAGAAAATGGATTTGAAAACGCCGCAGCGGCAGAAGGAAATCCCACACCAAAGCGTTACGGGCATTTAGGGGCGAACAGCGGCACTTTTCGCCTGCCTTAAACCTCCCCGGAGAAACCGTGGTGGAACCGGTGGAACGGTTTTCCCGCCCAGCAGCGTGCCCAGCGGGCGAGGGAAATGTGCCGAGATGCCCGGGCACTCCAACCGACCGCATAACGATCGTTTAGTCGCCACCACCGTTCACCGTTCGATTGGAGCAGGGGACGGTGCTCCGTGGACTGGCTCCCTGGACGTCATCTTTTAAGAGGGTACTTTTTTCCCGAAAATTAAATTGCACTTTGTGCAAGTGGGGGAAGAGCGGGGAGGGAGGTGGGTGTTTGTGGAGAAGGGAGTAAGAACAAGAGTGAAAACAAAATAAAAAACAAGTCTGTAGACTAAAGAACCCATCCTGAGATGGGAAGGCAACAGCAGCCACAGCAAAAAAAAAACTCCAAGACTAACAACCTTAAACGTGATGAGAAATCTTAGCAGCAACAGCAGCAGCAGCTAGAAAGAAGGTTCATTAACATCCAAGTTACATGCCGTGCGTGAGGGAGCGCCACGGCGACGAGGGAAAAAAGCGATAGTTACGTGAAGAGGCAAGCAAGTGGAAAAACAGCAGAAGCAAAAAATAAAACACAAGAAAGTAGAGCACTCCAGCAGGAAACAGAAAAAAATATATATAAAGGAGCATAACTTGTCCCCCAGTCTGTCCTTTCCACATAGTCGTTTTTTTTTTCTTCTTCGATTCCTCCATTTTGTGACCGTAACCATTCACATCCCGAAGTTTGCGAGCAATGGGCGAGGAAGACACGTGGCATTAAAACATTGGAAAGCGATGTGTATCTATTGAAATTAGAAAATGCGACCCACAGGGCCTGAGTTATGTGATGGCAGGCGAGGAAAACAACAAAAACGGGCGAGAAAAGCGACCGAGTGAGAAAAAGGTTTGATGGGGTGTGGGGGGCAGGGGGGGGGGAATGGCGGTTGTGAAGGGTGAAGGAGGAGAGAGAGATTTAGGTGGGAGCAACAAATATGGAGTGCCTGGGAAGGTGTGGAATGGAGAAAAGGGAGGGACCGTGTGAGGGAGGAACTAATAATAGAAAAGAAGAACCTTCGAACGAAAGCAAACCGGACCCGTGGGGTGGAGCAAGAAGTGGGTAGTGGGTGAGCGCACGCCGAAAAATAAAGCATCAACACACATCCATAACGAAGGCACAGGCATACCGAAACGAAGCCCGAAACAGAAATTGGAACGGTTTTTTGATTAGAATTCTTTGTTTTTCCGCAGACCCCGAGAAAATTGTCGAGATGATGTTGAGCGAAGAAAAGGGACAGTGGAGTGTGTGTGTGTGTGTGGGTGAAGAGATAGAGAAAGAATCTTTCGCTTCTTCTACCTCTAGACTCCTAATATTCGGGTCCAGGGGTACGCCGGGTGAAAGCCAGGGTGGGGGTGGGTGGGGGTAGTAGTAGGACTTTTTCCGGTTTTTTGGTCCGGGCAACGGAAAAACGGTACAAGAACGAAGAATATCCCCCGAACCGACCGTACTATGCCGGGAACGTCGGAGGGAAGCGGGAGCGGTGATTTATGGCGGACTCATTTCCTACCCGTCGCTTTCACTCATCCCTTTCTGCGTCCTTCCCGATGGGCCCCTCTTGTCCCGGTGGGATTTGAGGGCTTCTGAGAGCCGGCCCTGAACCACCTACCCCCCCCCCCCCCTTCGGGTGGGGAAAAAGAAAGATGAACGCGTACGGCACCACACAGGCGGCACACCAAGACCTCTTCTTTCTTGGGTGGGAGAGAGAGAGAAAAAGAAAGAGCCTTCAAGAAATGGGGGTAGGAAAATGGAATTGTATAATGGGTGAAAGGAAGGCACGGGATGGGATCTAACTCACAGGTGAATTTCATAGTTGACTGGCTTGGGGCTCAAGATCTCTGGGACGCTTTTTCGAGGGTGAAAAGAATGCTGCTGCTGCTGCTGCTGCTACTTGCCGAGCGCACCACCGAGCGAAACCTTGAAGAATATTTTGGCTTCGCCCCTTCGCACGTTCCCAGCCGGTGCGCTGTCACACGCCGAATGCTTTTGCCGGTCCGTTCTTTTATTTTCCAATTCAACCGTGCTGTGTACACACACACATCCACAGCTGGAGCTTGGTGCTAAGTGGAGAAAGTGCTCACAGGGGAGAACCGGTTGGAGTGTGCCAGCAACCGGGGTTTGCCGAATTGAAGCTGTCCTACATAAATATGCGCTCAGCATCCTCTCGCAGTACAACCGTTCGAGGCTAGCTGCCTCCGTACCGTAGAGACCGCACCCGGTTGGCAGAAGGCACTCCAGCCCGTATCCTTCGGTGTGCAGCACCACCGCCCGGCTGTCTAATGGATGGAAACCACCAATGGCACCACTGGAGCGAGCATCCTGGGATTAGGACTGACGCTGCAGAGAGACATCATCCTTATGGCTGCCCGGGGTCGATGTGGAGGATGGGAGTTCTTGCAGCCCGAACCACACACATTTCAGCACATTTGAGCACCAAAAAACACAAACACAAAATGGCGCGTTACGCTGTCAGACTGGCTAAATCCCACCATTCTGCCGTACATTCTCATAACCACGGAGAAAGCCCGTTCGCACCAGCACGCTGGAGTCCAGGACGCTCCGTGGAGCGTCTTCCAAACGGAACGGGGCAAAGCCTGCGAAGGATTCCAAACCCGATCTTCGAAATCAAACGTTTGCCCTGTCATGTTTGCCGAGGTGACACATTGTCCTGACACGCCCTGGGAGGGAGTATATTTATATTGTGTCAAACTGGGAGTGGAGATCCTACAGGAAAACCGGCGCCCCCGGCATATTGAGCCTGCTCGCCCAGGTTTGGAAACAGGGGTTGCCACAAACAAAATTAAATCCCAGCATCCTGGTTAAACAAAACGTGCGTCTGCAGACTGTAAAGTGCTTTGATTGTTCCAATACATCAATTACCACACGCCGAGTCGGAGGAAAGCAGGACCTTTTGCGGGGATTAGCAGAGAACTCCACATTGCAGTGCTTGTTGGAGGTGACGATCCACTGCAAAACGCCTGGACGAACCTTTTCTTTACGACCTTAGTTACATGAGCTTAGAGCATACTCTAATATTCGACAAACTACAAGGACAAGTTGTACGGGTGCTCTAGGTTTTGTCGTCATACAAACTGTCAAATAGAGAGCGGCCGTCAAACCCTTTAAAAATGAAAGAATGGCTAACCATCAAATTTGATATTTCAAAAATTTCTAACGCAACAATTTTTTTTCAGTTCAAAATTTTTATTTTGATATGCTATATGCTCCTCAGAAGTTTTGTCGCTTGTCGTGTCAAGCAGAAAATAGAGCAGGCCCTTACTTTTTCGCATTCCTTGTTGACGATAAACGTCCAACGCCGACCAACACACCCAGCATCCCTGTTAAAGTATTTTGACTGCTCCGATGCATCAATTTCCTCACAAAAGTCTGAAGAAACAGGACCTCTCATGGAGATTCACTTAGATTAAGGTGCGGCTTACATGCAACCGACCCCTTCAAAACAGCTGGACAAACCTTTTCTTTAAATCTCTAATTAGAAGAGTTTCGTTTGTCGCCTTCCTACCTTGACGATCCCGACCTGCATTGCTGGAATTAACGCACCTGAAGGTCCAACCCACTCTGTCCCTTCTGCACCGCGAGTTGTCTAAAGAGTGTTCTGCTTTATGCTATTATCATCATCGACGCTGTTATTGCCGGGCGGAGAAACCCCACGGACCGAGCGCCCTATTGTCCCAGTGCCTTCGGTGCGGTGGATTATTATTATTTCTTTTCCATCTCAGCTCGTTAATCGGCACATTACGAAAGCGGGGGCCCCATCGCGCATTACGTGCGTTCATCGCTCCGCACCGCAGGAGGATTCGGTCACCGCTGTCCGCCGTGGTTCGGGAAGCGGGAAATTATTACTATCCAATGGGCCCCTGAAAGCACCAGTTTAACCGAAAGCCGAGAACGCGGCCGGAGAAGAGAAACCGGACAAAACAATAACCGAACCCGGCCAAACCAAACACGAAGGTTGAGGTGCCGGGGTTCCTGGGGGTGGGGGGGGGAGAGATGGAAGGAAAATTCAAACCTGATCTCCCCGGTGATCGGTATCAAGCGAGTCATTTTAACGATATCCCAGTGGGATACTAAATCATTGGATTTAGAGTAAGAGGAAGAGACAGGGGGAGACCCCGTCCGTCCTCCGCGGATTCCATTGCTCGACGGATTTCTTTTCATTTCAGCCTCCCTGTGTGTGTATTTGATTGTGATCTCCTTGTGCCCTTTGCTTCAACAGGCCGCGGGAAGGCTTCACGGGGTATTCGTGAACCGTTTTTTTTTTGTATTCTCGGTTGGTCCGTCTTCTAAGAATAAAAAATCAAACCCCTTTACCTCGCGAAGTAGAATGGGCTGAAACTGGCCATCGCAAACGCCCTCCCGCTGGGCGAACGAATGTTTTGTTAGTTAGCGGCGACCGCAGCATTAGGGTGGCACACCGCAAGAGTTAGACGCATGCCTCGTGCCATACCTGCCATGGCTGTGCGCCGAATCTGACGGAGAAATCAAAACCACACAGAGATCGCTTTACTTCCCGTACCGGCCGTAACAGGTCTGCCTCTTCATCTAGCTAACCGAAAGCCCCGGGAAATGTGACTCCCCGCGAGCACCGAAAATCACGAACGCCCCGCGTTTGATGTAGGGTTACAGCCAGTAACCTACCAGGGACGAAGAATCGTTTGCGGAGAGAGGATGAGCGAGATAAAAAATCCTGGGGATTGTGTTTATTAAATTTTACCATATTTTCGCTACGCACAGCGAGTATGAGCGCGGCACAGGTACCGCCAGGAAAAGCCGGGTATGGGCAATGTGTGTAACGAATCAGCAAAATGGTTCCTACAATTGATACCAGTGCCAGGCCGGCCTATCGCTGATTCTGGCGGTTTCCGGCGATAGGACGCTAATATGCAATCGGGCGGAAAGCCTTTTCCCGGGGAGGTCTGTAACGTGTGCCGGGCTTGTTGTGTGCTGTGCGAAGGTTTGCCAAGGGTAAACAGCATCCAACCGGGCGTCAGCGTGTGGTGTTCGGTCCTGTCGCTTCTCCTGCATACCAAAAAACGAACCATTTTCCACAGCCCACGGTGGTGGTGGTGGTTTTGGGCTAACCAACAGTGAAAAGGGTCCTGTGTGTGTGTGTATCGTGTGCCAAATACCTTACCACACTCCACAGGCAAACTCTACGAATTTGACGTGATAAATTTCGCATCAATATTTCCCGCATCGCTGGCCGCGCGAATCGCGATAGCCCACGGATTACGCCGGGAATTTACTCCGGTCCGGGAGCTGGATCAAACAAATGATGCCCTCCCCCAGGGGCAGAGACGGGCGTGGAAGCGAAAAACGCACCGAAACGAAACCGCCGGAAAAGCTGTCAATTTCGATTTTCAGCTCCATTTTCACCGGCATCGCGATTATAGTGTGCCGCCCCAACAGGCTCACACGAAAATGGAAACACGTATAGCGCACACGTTACGCGTTGTTGGATTGCAGCGTTTTCGCGCCGTAACTGGTTTGATTTGATTTGTTCACATTTTTGTGCGAGGTTTTATGAGCTAGCTATACTGAATTTCTGTAGTAGTTTGTTCTAGTAGAATATTTGTAGTCCGTAGTTATCACGTAAGCCACGTTAATTGGTGCATGCATTTGAGTGCCTCCCTGATGTACCGGAAACTAATCTAATCCTAACATTGTTTTCCTTTTCCACATGGTTATCGTTCTATGCAGAGACCGCCAAGCTCATCGATATCATACACCGGGCAGCTGAACGACGACGTGCGGTCACCCGGCTCCGGAAGCACTCCTGGACCCCTGTCGGCGCAACCCCCTACCGGAATGGACCCTGCGGATGCTGGTGAGTACAGGAGAAAATCCTCTCAAGATTTATTCCCCCCTCTTTTCCTACTAGTTAATCCTTCCAGAGCAATCATCATAATCGTAATAATCATCATCATCATTAGCGTGTTCGTTATTGTGGCGATAGGCAATGAATATTTTTCATGCTACGGAGTTGTAAGAAGAAAAAAGATGATTCTCGTTTAAATCGTTTCAAACTAAAATCGAAAATAGTCAACCCGAACGGAACGAGAGTAATAGATGCTCGCATATTAACAGCTTCGAAAGCTGCTCCGCACATCCCCGTCCCATAACTCCCGCGGGAGCCTCCATGTTTCGAACAATCACATGATTCATGGTACTCTGCCTTGCTGCCAGAGGACAGTAAAGAGTCAAACTCGTTCGTCATAGGATTACGAGCCGGTGGTCATAATGGCAAAATAGGGGAGAGGGGGTGGGGGGGAGGTAGATGTTCGAAACGGTCTTCCTCGTGTCACTCCTTTAACGATGGGGCATATGGGGATATTGTGGGTGTGTGTGTGTGTGTGTGTGAGATAACTTACGAGTTATCCGAGCCGCCCTGAGCCCCGACATGGTCCCAATTGTTAGCTTCTGCTGGCAACCACCTACGTGGTTACTATTTACGAGCGATCTTAAATCAAGCGATCTGTTAAATATTAATGGATGTACACTAGGTGTGAAGAAGCTGCGAAAGGCGAAGAAGTAGAAGAACTAGAAAAAGAAAGCACTATTTTGTTGTGATGTGTGCCATTCCCTTCCCGCCGAGCAGCAATCCTTGAGAGGGCAAACACTGACGGAGGGAAGCGATCCTCGATTGCATTGGATGAATTAACGAGCGGAAGAAAATTAAAAATATATATACACGCATAAACGCACACACACACAAACGTAAATAAAAGCAACAAGAGTGTAACATTCAAAGCAGTAGTGTTTTTAAATGGTTTCAGCTTTTAGCACCACAGTTTAAGCAACTCGCCGTAGCGTTACAAGCGTTACAAGCGGCGCGCAATCCCGCCCGATGGCGTTTTAATGGATGTTGCGCTATCAATTTTATGGGAAAGTAAAAGTGTTTTGTTTCTACCTGTTTTTTTTCTCGCCTCCTGATTGTGTTGTGTTATTCATTCACCACTTATCCCTCTCCTTCCCTGCCTCGCTTTAGCAGGATCCACTCATTTGCTCACTCACAAACAATTCCGACAAGACGACCGTGCCCGTGTGATGCACCGGGCGTCGTTTATGTTTTATTCCTGCCACTCGTCATCAACCCCCGGGGACCTCGAGTGGGTCCGTCGAGGTTTTATTACTTTAAGAAAAATTAAATGCCTCCACGTCCCGCGGCCACACCCCCACACCCAAGACACCCGCGGGGATCGTTCCTTCCGTTTTTATCTGTGTCTGGTTTTTTTTTCGCTCGCTCGCTCGTTTCGTTACTGCCTGTTCGCTTGTCGTGCGGCCATAAAACTTTGGGTGACGGGTGTGCGCATGTATAACAAAAAAGCGCCTGTAGTGTAGTGTCCGCGTTGCCCGTTGTGTGCATCCTCAAGAGCACACCCGCGGCGATCGTCCAATCGATCATTCACGTTTAGAAAAAAATATACACTTGGATAATCGTTCAACCGATTTTTGACGCATTTAAAGAAAAAAAAAACAGCCTCCTTCCACCGCCCCTCCTAACTGTGACGGAGGGCTTGCAGTGAAAAGTGGATAATCACGCAACAAAGCCTCTCACCCCCCGGAACCAGCTGGAACCGATCGAATCACGATCGCGACCACGATAATCGTAATCACGGGCATGACACACTTTTCGGCGTTTTTTTAGCCTTAGTGTATGTGTGCGAGTGTGTGATTACTTCACGCCAAGAGCACGCGGCTTTCCCTTTCGTTTCCCGTCAAAAACGCGTCAAAACAAAATCCCCACAGCCATTGACCTACAACAACGGGTCTACGCCCCCCGATTTCTGCCACAGAAACTAGTGCAAATAACCGAACTTTGCAGCGTAATCGTGTCACTCTCCCTTTTCCCCTTCCCCATCATCCCCACTGTTTGGCACGAGTATGCGTTTCGCATAGAATATTGCCTATTCACGGTCAAGGACACGGCGTGGACCGGATGACGGATGAACACGAAATTCGGTTAAAAATAACGATCAAACGCCAGCTCCATCCAGCTGGCCCTCTTCCGCTGCTCACTCTCACTCTCTCTCTCTCTCTCTCCCTCACTCTCTGTCTCTCCTCCCAAATCGAAGGTCTCCAAAATGTCCAACAAGCGTCCAAGAGGGGAACCTTGAAAAAACGCGACACACCGAACCCAACGCCAACGGAGGGGAAAAGATGGATGGTCTTCCCGGTTCCACCCGGCGCCTCCCATTTCCATGAGGTGCGCAAAAAAGCCCTCACATTCGGGCGTTAGAGGCGGGTTGCGGGTGACGGCGGAGTGAAAAAATGGCCTACCGAACTTCTAGGACCGGTTCGCCGGCCGCCGAAAAGTATCTATTAATCAAGTTAAAGTGGAGTCAGCTGTTATAATTCAGTCGGACATGACTCGACTGTCTCATGACTTCGGTGCGCACTCTTGGCTCTCGGCATCGTTTAATGCGGTTGGCGTTTCGGTTGTCTCCCAGCTCGATTGATCGTTTATGCCCCCAACCCCGCACCAGCCCCCCCTTTTTTCGGGGGTTTGAATGTGCCGTTGTTTTTACGCACCCCCTTTTTCTCGCCACTTTCGCGCGGCTACTTTTACTACTAGAGGTAACCAAACTATCGACAATTCATTTGTTATTTGTTACGCAACGGTGTGTGTGGTTCTTCTTCGCCGGCTTTTTCTTTCGTGTTCGGGGGTAGTATATGGTTTATTTTTGGTATTTTTCCCTCCCACTCTACCCCCCCTCTCCGCTAGTACGAAAAAAATATCCATCTCATAAACATTGAACCACCCGCCGTATGCCGTACACCGGAGGAATGGACGACAAATTTGAGTACGACACGGTTTGGCGGTGGTTCGGCCATGTGCCCTACTCCCGCCAGACGCCAGACAGGGCACGTTTGAAACATTCCCGAACGAAGGCTAAATATTTCATCCAAATCATCGCAAACAAACCGTCGGCCTTTTTTGCTGTTGTTGGTGTGCGCTTCTTGGGCGAAAGTGTTCGGGTGAAATAAATCTGCGCTCGAAATGAACCAGCTCGTGACCGAATTCTTCCTCTTTCCCCGTCGTTAAGGGAAGTAGGCAGGGGAGGGGGCGGATCGGCATGAGCCCAGACCATTCGAGCAGACAAACGATCAATCATAGCAAACAATGGAGGAACGATGATTTCTTTATTTATTTGCCCCCTTCTTTTTGCGGGCGAGAAGTGGAGCTTACGGGAGTGAGAGAGAGAGAGAGAGAGCACGACCAAAGGTGTCACTCAACTTTGGGAGCCCTTCGCTGGCCCCCTCACGGTCAAGGATACCTGGCCCCCGAGGGTTCTCTGTGCACCGGAACGAACTCTTGTTTTTTTTTTTTCTCTCTCTCTCGTTTGGTGCCTGGGGCCGTGCCATTTCGCATGCAAAACAAATTCGACAGTATGCAACCATTGTGCAAAACACGATTATGCGCCCGAAACCTGGGGAAAAGAAGCGCGATGGCTTAAAGCCTCATTTAAGGCTCTTTAAATTCGTTGTGCCATTTCCAATACGGCGTGTGCGTGCCTGGCGATGGCGCCATCGGCACCGTGGTTGAGCCGGATGATTCAACTCATCTACGGCATCGCCGTGCTCGGGGTATATTCATGGCATGGTAATGGTAAAGTGTCACGCATCATCGTCCTCAAGGAAAGGTCTAGGCTTGACCGCTACCGCGGTTTAGCATACGCCGACCACACCAAACCTAAACCGTGAACGCGTTCATGAATTGTCGCACCGCCACGGAATGTAAAGCGATTTACATTCCCGCCTGTAACGGGTTGGTCCCGGGGCGGCATTGGGCTGGGGCAGTAGTACCGGAGAAAGATTTTGCATACGTTTTTTTTTTCTATTGCTTTTAATTCTATTGCCATCAGGCAAGCGTCCCATCTCACGCGGGATTTATGCGATCCGTCGGTCGTCGGTCTTGTTAGCAAAGATGCGCGCCAGCAAGAAACAAGAACTTCTCCACACTTCTGCCGCCGTCTCAGGCAGACACTGCGGACTAATTCAATCACAAAACTCCTCACAACCCCCCCTCCCCCCGTTTCTTCTCTGCATGCTAGCCGAGCCGAACGGATGCAGCGAACACATTCTGCGGCACTCGGGCATGGTGTAGAATTATAACCCTATGCGTTTTCGGTTGGCTGGTGCGGCGGGCTGGAAGAAAATCCCATCTTCCAAACTGTCACATCATATTTCCGCACGGGAACTTCTGGGCCCTGCTTCGGCTCTTTGCATATGCTGTCGGTGGCGCTCCGACCTCCATCCATCTAGCACGCCTGCTCCCGGCAAACGTTCTCCAACTCGACCGTGATGAAACTGCATTAGTCACGATGCACTCAAACAAGCGACACCGGAGACGACGACAACGAGCGACGTCGTACGGCCGGTGAAGATGACGATGATGATGATGATGCTGTACCAGCACAGATGAGCATGTTTTATAGATAGAAAACGCCCCGAGACAGGCTAAAAATGGCCCCATCACACAGCACTGAGCAGTTTCCTCCTTTCGACAAGCTCAAACCCGCGGTGCGTCTGCTGGCAGCCCTTTTCCCACCGGTGGCGACTCGCGCCGTTGCATGACGTGGCGACATCATCAGCAGCAGCGCCGTCCATAAATACAATTTTTCTGCATAATTTTACCTCCTCCTCGGGCCGCGCGCGCGTGAAGCGAAGTGAAAAACGAAAATTAACGGCGCGCAGCGAAAAGACGGTAACACCACCGAAACACCCAAATGTCGCATTCACGCGAGGGTGCTGGCACCGGCGCACACCCGCATATTTTCCATCCCGGGGCAAAAGGAATCCGTTCGGGAAGGGTGCGAATGGGACCGTTCCCGGACGCACGAGAACGATCCGTTTTACGATCTCGCACTCAGGCTCGCTGATCTCGCATTCGGATCCGGACCGGGACCGAAAGGGAACGGGAAGCCAACGTGAGATGAGAAATTTGCAAACACACTTCGCGTTAATGTGTACCGTATGTGTGCACCCCTTTCGGGCTGGGAGAATGTTATTTGCTTCATGCTTCGCAGATGATTGTTTTAGGTACAACAACACACGGCGTCCGTTCGTTATCGATTTCTTCCTGTGTGGATTGCGATCTTTCCGGTTCTGCTGCGTTCTAATACTGCACTCGCAGGGTATATTAATACCCTTCAAACACCCTCAGGAGAAACACAGTGCGGTTTGGGCGCGAGTATGATGTTTCCTACAAAACTTTGTAGTGTTCTAATGAGGCGTCGTGCGAGAGCTGGAGTGAGCCTGGCATGTGAAGCATTTGCGTCACACAAGAGAGGCAGGTTTTCGAAAACCACAATAAATTGTATAATAGATCTCTACATTCAGAATTGCAAAACACGAACAAACGTTCAATCTACTCAAATTAAACAATTAATCTGTACAGCAAAAATCAATTTTTAAAACTGATCCGGATCGAAGGACCGTACAGGGACAAATTCATGCAAAGTCACTCGCTGTACTATGTTTTGTGAACAAGCTTTTACCTCAAATTGGATACAAAAAAATAACGTATTAACGAAATGAGACGGCCCTTCTCCGACTGTCAGCAGGTCCTTCCACACCGTTACAAGAAACTGCCCTAGCCCTCGCGTTTCGAAAATGCACTTTTTGTTACACCCATCTTCCCACACACACACAGCAAACCCCATAATTCCGACAAGAGCGTGTTAATGTTGTCGATGAAATGATTTTGACACTTGCGGTCAACGCGCGTGATGTAGATTCCGTAGAGGTCTCTTCACGGCACGGCGCACGAGTGCGCCGGACGATGAAAACGTTCACATGTCCGAGAGAGCATCAAAAACCATCATAATCATCGTTTCCATACCTCCTCCCCCACAACACATCGCAAAGCGTCCCACCCAACAACAAC
The DNA here is from genome assembly GCA_000349105.1 of Anopheles epiroticus. Classification (NCBI taxonomy): domain Eukaryota; kingdom Metazoa; phylum Arthropoda; class Insecta; order Diptera; family Culicidae; genus Anopheles; species Anopheles epiroticus. Next base: position 185,108 of record KB671485.1, on the reverse strand, counting down.
GAAAAAAAAGCACAAAACCCGAAAACAACGCATCTCACACAGGTGAACTCATCAAAAGCGAAATAGTGCTGTGGTGACCTCACGCAGGTGAAAAGAAGGGCCACGGAACTACGGAACAACAGAGCGAATGAAATGTTTTAAAAGAAGGATGAACAAAAAAAAACTGTACCATCCACATACACACACTCTCTTGATAAACCCCTTGCACCCTTACCCCGGGCCCGGATTCTATCTAAGCAGCCGACCGGGCAAACGGGCCCCAGTTGATGTGGCCGCGACCGCAAGGTTTTGTCTGCGGTTTGCACAGATGAAAGGCAAGATGACTACAATTATCGGGACGGGTCATTCGGGACGGGTACCTGACGAGCCCTTCACTTCGGACCGCGCAGTGCGGTGAGAGTACCCGTTTTAATCCGCAGGCGAGAGATCATGATCCAACAACGGGTGGGACCCCTCCGCCGAATGACGAAACCCCGGGCCCGTTCGCCTCGTCCCAACCTCCGACAATAGCCACGGCTATTAGTTTTGATGATCTTGTATAATTGAAAAGCAATTATTCACACTCGTTTGCGGCCGGGTCCATCGGAGCTGAAGCGACGCACAGTCATAGAGCGCTCCGAAGTGCGTGTTTTTCTTCGCCTTTTTTGTAAGCGCCCGTCCGAAGGGCCCATGGTCTTCGAGCTAGCCTCTCCGTAGAATCGACGTAGAAAGCGTAGAAAAGCGTAGAGCGGACACAGGCGGAATACAAAACCCTATCCTCGCTACATGCACAAAGCCTGCTTGCTGGAGCAGGGTTTCTGGGAGGGCATCGAGCACTTCAACGTGCCCCAAACACGTCCCTAGGCCGCGAGCTTTTCGAACCGACCTGTGGCACCTAACGATCGACACGAACCGGCCGTTTCATTCGATAGATCACCAATGAATACGGGGTTCGAAATTGATTTCGTACGAATCGATAGAAAAGAAACCCAGCACAATGGAAAATTAGAAGCCTAGCAAACGGCCACGATCCACGTCGATCGGCCCACGGTCCACGGGTGTTGAAGCAGATCCTAAAATTATCGGGAATTGTTCAACGCCCGAAAATTATGCCGAGCACCGCTCACTCGTCCATTATTATTCCATTTAAATGGATCTTGTTAATCATGCAGCGGCCAGCGCACAGTTAAAGCGATGCCCGCTACACCGCTGGTCGAGCTAGAGAGCCTGCCGTCCTGGCGCAGGACTTCTTTCTTCCCCGGAATCCACTTCTTCGAGCAACTTTTGCTGGTGCTCGAAAAGCTTCTCCCCGTGCACATCTAATCATCCCGCAGTAATGATGGGTATAAAAGCAGGCTTTATCGTACTGTCCGAACGACGTCCAGCCTTCAAAACCGTGATCCACCAGTGCCGGAGTTTGTCAGTAAAGTTCAATTCCTTTCGCCCAATGTTGGGCTCTGACCGTTGTTTCGTTTGTCCCTCTCCCTTCAAACTATTCAACTCCCATTTCAGCTCGCAACAACCATAATCACCGGAATGGTGTCAATTGTTTCACCCGACATCTCGTGCCCCTGTTTGATGGCCTTCTCACAGCCGCCAACGCGCCAACCGAAAAGGGAAGCCTTTTTATGACCTCCGTACCACACACATACAGAGAAACCCCACGGAACATTAAAAAAAGAAGAAAAACACGCTGCATCTCTCGCAGCACACAATGGCAGGCCCGGTTCTTTTGTTATTGCTGTTAAATACTTTTATCTCATTATCAATGAACTTGGTCGCCTGATGTGACCGCAGGACGTGAGTTGCGGTAGCCGGGATGGTATCTCTGCCCAGCCCCGGGCCTGCGGTTCAACAGATGTCCTCTTCCGAAAGCCCAAAGTCGTAAAACAGATCACCCTTCGACCGGCATCAGCGCAAGTCGTCCTCGCGGTGTCTAAGTGCTCTCCATTCCTCAACACATTTTTTGTTCTGTTTTGTGGGGAAGTGTGTACACCACTCGCTGGGATAGACACTCCAGAAAAGAGTCGACGAGGCTGTAAAAATCTCATCACCGCATCAGCTTCAGCCAGACGGCCACAACCAACCACCGAGAACACCCGTAAAACAGGACGGAAGGTATCAAACAAACTAAATAATACCACATCCGGCCATACCGGTACCATACCTCCTTATCCGCGACCGGGCGCATCACCCAGGCGATCCCTAAGCGGTCCAGTTTATCAATCATCGGGCTCGTAAACATTCGGAGCATAAATTTTTAACAGCTTTTTTATGACCCCGAAATCGTTCCGGGGCTCTGTAACCGGTGCTGGTCGCGGTTTTGTCAACGACGCGGACGCTCAAGACGCTGCTCCTTGCCAGCTTGCCGGGCGGTAAAGAGAACACGGATAACACATTTTATCTATCGGATCGAGAAATGTGTGATGATGATGCGATGGTGGTGGTGGTGCTGTGATGAGAACGCGACCGAAGGATAACCGCAGACAACCAATCGCAACCCCATCCTTCCTCCCTTCCTTAACCACTCCTGGAGGGGTTTCAGCAGAAATGTTGAAAGATCGTGGGAGTCGTCTGGAAAGGATAATATCTTCCTGCTTGGTGGAGGACAGAGGTGAAAGGACGCTGGGCGGGTTTATTGGCGGAAGGGAAAATTGAAACCACATCATCATTATCGCGCCATCTTGCCATCAGGCAAAGGAATTGTGGGGACCATCCTCATTGGCGGTGATGATGGCTGGGGTTGTCTTCTGCCCCTTTGCAACGCTCCTTACTCCGAAAGCTTTGCCGGCGCAACTGCGGTCTGTCTTGCCCCATGGGATGTGTGTTGCATGTGCTAAAGATGGTCGATAATAGATAGGGCGGTAGTCTTCCGTCGTCAAGCTTCCGGCACATCCTCCCTCCTACACAGACACCCTGCTCTGCATTGTGTGATAAGACGGGTTACGTCGAGACGGGCGAGTTACGCTGAGGTGCGTAAAAATTTACTTCCCATGCTTCGATGCGCCCAGAAGTTTGATTTTCCTGCTCAACATTCTTATCAAACTCCCATTCGGCAGCACCCGGCTGCGCCCACCGGGGATGCTAATTTCCCCTTCCCCCCCCCCCCCCCCATCCGGTGTCGATGCGGCACGACGCGTTTTCAATAGCGTCGTAATTCCCAACCGTACCGTATAGATAAAGTTTAGTGCTCCGTTTTGTGTTTGCCATATTAAATCGTAACCGTTTTGCCACGAAACCGATTGCGCCAGTGACGACGGCACCGAACGCCGATGACAATGACGCTGATGATGATCGTGATTAACATAAACGATATTGGCTTGTTCCTTTTCCCCTTCTCTTCTCTCGCCCATTTGCCACACTTTCCCACACCATTTCCCTGCCCGTTTATTGATATCGTTCTACTCTGCGCTGTGTGCAATCACTAATCACTATTACCTGCTTCTCTCTCTTTCTCTCCTTTTTTACAGATGGTGAGTTTTTTACAATCGATATGCTTTACAACACATCTCCGACACTGGCCCGTCATCGATATCGTGCGGCTGGCTGGCTAATAAAACGATTCCGAACCGGAGCTGAAACGGGACGGTGTAGTGGCCCGCCCGGATTAATCGACGAGCTGCAATAGCGAGGGGCAGGGCTGGGAGGGGGTAAGAGGTGTTGAAGCATCAGTGCCCGTCGTATACTACGTCGGTGGTATATATTGCTATATAAAACAATAATAATAACACGGACCAATCGATCGGAGCGAAAGATTGCTCACCTTATCCCCCCTTTCCGATGGGTATCGATTTTTATGGTTTATCTAGCCTTTAACGTGAGCGCGGGACACATCAAACACTCACCCACACCCATCCAGTGCCCGCACCTTTGGTGACAATGTCACACAAAAAAAAAACCGGGCCAGGAAATTCTCCACACCGGCCCGGAACAGCGCGGGAATGGCCCTAATAGTGTGCCATCCCGTCCGGTTTAATGAGATCTTTTCAAATTTTATTATCTCTAAATCGTTTAATCACATCATTTGTAATGCCATTTGGCAGGAGCAGCAGCAGCAGCAGCAGCAGTCGAATCTTGCCAGCAGGATCGTTTGAATTAATCGCACGAAGCTCATCGCACCACAATCGTGAACGGGAAACCGTCGGGAATCGCCCGGAGGGCCCAGAGAGCACACAGGAAAAATCCACCGGCAATGCGCTTTTAGTGTCCTGTCTGTCTTAAATTTCACCATCCAGGGGGGCGTCTGTTTTATGCGCGTGTTGCTATACATTTCAGTCAGTTTCATTAACAAACAAGCAAGAGCAGATAAACAGAACGGGGAGGAGGGGAACCCGTTTTCCTCAATTTGCATTTGCCACCAGTCCATCATCGCAGCCCAAACTCGCCAAACAAAGCACTGCATGCGCGCTCCGGGCGGAAATGTCCCCTTGCGGGCGTTTTGCTTTAATTTATGCACTCTCGCCACTTTTCTAGGCTGGGACTGGTCTTTCAGAGCGGGGAGGTTTTTTTTCTTCCTCGGTTTGCGCTTGTGTTCCACTGCTGCTGCTGCTGCCAACACATTATCTTGGAATCACATTTCTTAGTTCGATTATGGGTAGTGCCCTCTGAGGTTGACATCATACACTCACGGGTTGCAACGGCGATATCGTTTGGCATCTGTCCCAAGAGCACTTTCATTCGTTGGAAGCAACTGCGGGCCAAAAAACACACAGAACCAGGCAGCTAAAAAAAAAACAAAACAGAGACACACAAAAAAACACATCCAAAACAGCATAATGCATTAATAGAATCACCGGTGTAGGTACCAGCAAAACCACTTACGCCGACCCATCGGACTTGTCGAATTGGATTAAAAAGTTCATCCGTTCGGCTGACGTTCGACGGGATTGTCTATTTCCCTCCCAAACTCTCCCCTGTTCCCCCGGCCCTCTTCGGACGGTCCTTGAACTGTCTAGAGAGTGTGCCAAAAAAAACCGGCACACTTCAGGATACACGGAATCCGCCCGGCAAACCTGAAGAACGAACAAAAAGCTCTACCATCCTGTTTTCCCCGAGATTTTCCCGCAAACCTCCAGCACGTTGCCGTTGTGGCGGTGTTGTTGTCATGCAAATTTTAGTTTATTCAAATTTTCCACAAACCACGCTTTCGGTTGTAACGTACACCTCTTTACATCCCATTCCATCGCGCTAGGGGTAATGGATCCTTTTTTCTCGTCACCGCGCCCGTTGCGCCCATCCACTCCGCCAATGCCACAATGCCGTGATATCGCGTGGGCGGATTGTTTACAGAGCAAATGAGGGACATACACACAAAAGGCATTAAACTGGGCAAAACAAAACCAACAATACATTAAAACAAACAATAGCACATCCTTGCTTGCTTGCTTGCCATGCCCTACGGGCGTGGCGCATTTTTGTTTCCTTTTGGCAAGGGCCCATTTCTTACTTGTCTCCTTTTTTCTTGTGTGTGTGCCTCCAACGCCATCACCTTGCGCACAGCAGCAGCACCCATATTTTCTTCCGGGGTGTCCTTTTGTCCGATTTTTTGTCTTTTTGTTTCCTCTTGTGCAAGCAATTGCGGAAAGCGCACTAAGGAACGAGAAGTATCACAACAAAAGGCACAATACAAAAAGGCCTAATACCGCGGACAAAACCGCCGAAACCTGTCCCCATTTATGGGCGTCATTTTTAGGCGGATGGCTTATTCAACTCCCTTCGCCCCGGGTGCATTTGATTCCTTGTGCTTCGCAAATGAGTTCTTTGAAAATTGCACCGGCAACCAACAAAGTGCAACTCGATCAAACCCGGACCGGGTTCGGTGTGTCGGCTTGATGCCGAAAATCTGTGTCCCATCGCCGGGATCGGAAGAGCAAAAACTAGTCTAGCGGACGACGTCTTTTCCGAACCGATCTTCTTCCCTTTCCATTTCAACCTCTCCGTTTCTGTGCTGTGTGTCCATAAAACAATGCCCTTATTTAGAGGGCGCGATGGGCAGGGCGATGCCAACGTAGCTGCAGTCGCTGCAGTCCGAGCGCATCCGGGCGCAGGTGGGCAGCAGACCTTTCGGCGAAACGGCGAAAAGGACCCAGAAGGACGCTGTGGTGAACGTTAAACGCATCGTCTCGTCGCCGATCGTCGTCCCGATCGCGCGCAAAACACGAAACGGAAGCTTGATGCACAATGCTACAATGATACAATCATCATCCGCGACCCTTCAAGACAATCGTGCATCTTCACGTGCACGTCCCTCCGCAGCCACGGCAGGACGAGTGGATGCGCTCGTACAAGCGAGTGCAGCGAAGGCGACCGGCTTACCTTCGAGCGGCATCCTTTGCTCTATTTTTGCGCTCCTCAACGGCGCTGGCGAGCTTTCCCACACGGGGAGCGGAGGATCGGGTGGTTTTGGTGGTTTTATTTGTTTTTATTTTTTTAGTTTTGTTTGCTGCCATTCTTCCCTAAATTGGAGAAATTGATTCGAAGTAGTGGAAGGAAGCATAAGGGAGGAGATGATTGGGTGCGCATCTCGCGTCTCAAATTGGCGATCGGCAAACAACACAGTCGTCTTTGCCGTTTTACGCGGCAGGTCTCCCGGAAGCCTTTTTTGTTGTGCCTTTTTACCCCCGCTGCTTCCAACCAGTCCCAAGCAAGGTGGACTTGTCCTCGGACTGCCTCTGTGCTGCTGTATCGGGCAGTTTAAAATTTTACTCCCGTTAAACATTTCCTGTCCTTTCCGGCGCGCCGAGTTTTGTTTTATCATTACCCTTTTCCTGTGTGCGCGCGCGTGTACGTGTTTGTAAGGCATTTATTCCTTTCTAGCTTGCCTTTTGTTTTTTGTTTGCTTCCTGGGTTTGGCCTCTTTGTTTTTCGCTTCATCTCCCTCAGCCCGGCCCGGCTCCCTAAACAACTCATTCATCAATTCGATCTCCCCTGGTGCCGCCCTCCTCCGCAGCGATAAAATGAATCGCCCTACATGTGACTGTGCCTTGTTGTTTTCTTCTAGCTCTTTAGTGTGCTTTTGTTTTGTCTTTGCTTTTAATCGTCTTGTCTTTCTAAAATATCCCCCATTGCCGCGGCCCTCCGCTACGCACCGCACCGACGGATGGCTTTTTTCAATTGCGAACCACCGCCGTCGCCGAGATTCACTGCCATTCATTGCTAGGACGGAATGGAAACTAACTTCGCAAGCGACGTCCTCATTTCAGCGGCGAATTGTGTTCCAATGCGCGCGTTCGCTTCCTTTTTTTTTGTTCGTGTGGTTTGAGTTAGTTCCTTTCTTTTTTTGTTGCTGCTGTGCTTAAACCGCGCTTCCGTTCATTAATTCTTGTCAACAGCTTCTGCTATCTTTGATTCCTTTCGGGATCGTTTCATTTTTTTTTCGCTTTCCTTTCTCTTTCTCTCGTCTCGTCTGCCGTGCGTCCTTTCATCCTTGCAGCAGTGAAAGAAATGATTTTCCTTCTCTGATAATACAAGACCGGCCCGCGGTCCGTTGTTGGCGGTGTGATTCCAGGGAAATCGACTCGAGGCAGGACCCGCCGGCGGAACTCGATTCCAATTTCCGACTTTTTGCGGTGGCAACCAAAAAGAGTGCACCACCTAAAACGAGCAAGCAAGGGGGAGAGAAAGGAAAAAAAAACATTACTGATCGAAATCGAAATTACTTCTCGAATGGTTTCCATGTTCTTACCATTCATTGTGCCATTACACCTTTCCTTCCGAGCCGTTATCTTCCGGCCGTTACCGATGCCGGTGATTCTGGCGGTGATTCCTCCACCTAACCCGTTTAGAAAAATCCTATTTTCGGTACAGTAAAAAACACTAAAATCTCCTTCACTCACAGTTCGCGCCAGTCGCTCGCGGGACGACAACAAGTTGTAATGCGCGAACGGGGTAATGTTTTCGGATTTTCTGCTGCTACTTAACTCTTCGCTTGTAAAATTTTCCAATTACATTCATGCGCACGGGAAGACGGGGAGGGGGATGGGGGGGAAAATGGCACGATAAAGAACACCGGCACAGGGAAGGGTAATATGCACCGTGTGCCGGCGGTACAATGCACATAAATCACGGTGGCACGTTTTTGAGACTTTATAGTTCCGCGTGGATGTAAAAGACAGAAAGGGAATGAGAGAGAAATAGAGAGAAAGAAAGAGAGAGAGAGAAAGAGTTGGACACTTCGGGCCACCACGGGGCAGGATGATTCATTTTGTGTTCTTTGTTTCTGGTTGTTTTTAAGGTTTGTCCACCTTTTTTACACGCTCATCTCCCACTTTAAACGTATCGGTTAAGCACAGTTTTATAGTGCCACCCACTACCAACCCGAACCCCCTTCCCCCACCCACCCCATTTGTCCACCGCTCTTTAAGAGTCTCTTGGGGGCGACACACCACCCGGCCCGTGCCTCCTTAAAGCAGCAGATGGTTCCCTCGAAAGAGTTGTAAAACTTGAAATATGGAAACCCATCAAAACGGAGTGACCGCGCACAAAACATCAACGCGAAACGGGCGTACTGCATGCAGGTGGTGCGGACCCCTCGCCCCACCATCCCGTTTTAACCATAAAAAAGCGTGTATTACTTTACGCCGTGGCGGCGGGTAAATCACGAACCTTCACGGTTGGGGGGCCCGGGTGTATTAAAACGTCTTTTCACTCGCTTAATGATGCACTGCTTCGCTCCTTTTTAACGAATATTACAAAACGGATCCATTTTACTGGCGGGTTGTGTGTGTGTTTCGGTTCGATTGTGGCCCGATCTCGGCCGACCGTGTGCTCTCTGTGTCCCGCGTTTTGCCATTTGCATCCAACTAAGCAAACATCCCGTCAGGGGCGGGCAACGTTTAAATCGTTCCAATTTTCTAAACGGGAGTTTAACCCAGCGTAGGGTGGAAGGGTAAAATAGCGCCACCCCCGCTCGGCGAGAGGGTACGTGATTGGCATTGATTAGCGGACGGAGTTATATTTTGCTAATATCTCTTACTAGTGCTGCCGTTGCAAGATGCAGTGCACGCGGTAAGATGCAGCTTGTAAACGGTAGCAGCAGCGCTGCTGTGCCGCTTGTCGTTTATCGTTGCCCTTCCGTCTCGCCCCGTATGAAGACATTCCACTGGGGCGATCGTTTCCCTCCCACCCACTCCCGCCCCCCGCCATGCCGCTACTCCCGGGACACAGAGGGAGAAGATTTATTTTCGACCATTAAAAAGAAACAGGTTTCGCTAAACGATTTGACCGGAGAGCCCGGGAGTTCTTCGCCATTACCCGCCAACAACACCGTGGCATTTGTAAATCCTTTTTCGCTTCACTCCACGGATCGAACTGTATGCACACACACGCACACCGAAACATACACCATTGCAGCTTGGCTTAATTTCTAAATCCTAGTCCATTGCACTGTGTGTCTCTAGTTTTTTTTCTCTCCCTCACACTGCCAAAGTGCATTAGTACACACTGCCGACGGCGTCGGAGTCTCCATGGCTTCCTGGCGCCAGCAACAGCAGCAGCAGCAGCAACTGCAACAGCGAACAGCAACGATTATTTATTTATTCTTTTTTTCAACCCCTTTCTCACCCCTGCACTGCATGCAATATTCCAATCGGTTAACAGAAGATACGGTGCGTTTTTTTGTTGTTGTTATGTGTGTTCACTTCTCAAGCTCTAATTGAACCGAACCCCTTCGGACGGGCACAGACCCACAACAGCACACAAATGTGTGACTGTTTAAATGATTCGTTTCATTAATCAGCATTATTTTTCGAGCGAACGGCCCTGCCGAGGGAAGGGAAACTCGATCGCCCGATCGATGATGATGATCGGGCCGACACAGTGTTGCTGGCGCGCTGATCCGATCCGATCGACCGGAAAATGGCTTTTGACGTTGGTTTCTCAAACCCAAAGAGGTAAACGGGTACGCGCGAGCGGGGAACGCGGATTTTCGTTTTTGCAATCCCAAGCAGAGCAATTTTCTATTACGTATTCTCGTAAACTGTGTAATGATGATTATTGAGAGCCGAGTCGCGGGGGCCCCATTCCGTTAGTGGTTGCCGCGCAGTTGCACCGAGACGCGGGACATAAATTTTGTAATGAAAAATACCAATTTTCCCGCACCATCCCCCGCAGAGGCTTTTTTACGCTCGCTTGCTTGCTCTATACAAAGCGTGAAATTGAAGGCGTGCAGCAGGAAGCAATGGAGAGGGAAAAATGGATGGAAACGGTGGGTTGCTAAAATGATGGCTATTTCCATTTTTGCTGGAAAAACTTCTTCCCTTCCTTCGAGCTCCGTTTTTTTTAATCACGTGAGAAAAGATTGAACTTTTCTAACTGAAAAGTGCACCACAGACACCCTTCTTCCCGTGGGGCTTTTGTGATCTTAAGTTGTGACGTTGAAAGGGAGAAGGGGAGGGGGGGGGGTGGTTATTCCGCCCACCATTTGCCCATAATGCACACACGCTCTACTATGTATGTGCAGTTCGCATCTCGCCGTAGAAGGACCTCCGACATTTGCCAGACGCAAATTATTCCCTCACTCGCTTCCATCATCGGACGGTGGTCGGGATGGGTTGTAGCAGCACCATCAACCCCCTCTCACCCAACGAGCTGTCTTTATTCAGATTTTCGATCGATTGAATCTTTTCATCGGTGCAGCTCCCCCGCCAGAGGGCGATGAAATTGCCTTTAAAGCCGGGCGAAATAAATCGCCTTTTTCGGCCCAAAAATCGCACACCAAACGATAAAACGGTACCGTAAATTGCCAATCATTCATCCCTTCACCTTCCCCGTGCCGAAGGGGGCTTTGCGACGCGAGCAAATGAGGGTCGGTGGTAATCGGGGAAGGGGGGCCACTCCTTTGTGTGGGCCAGGCCAGTAAATTCGGTGTTTTGCTGCCGAACAATTCACGCCGGCCCAGCGCGCGCAATCGATCTTTTGGAGGCAAACGCCCAGGCTCGCGCCGTAGGGTGGAAAGTTAATCGATTTTTCCGCAAACGAACAAACCAAATGTATGCACGTGTGTTTGTGTAAAGCCTTTTTGGCGTAAGAGGGGGGTTTTGGAATTTTCTTCCAGTTTTCCTCGACCCCGTCCTGGGCTACACCTTTTTTTTTTGAACACCACAACACCATCGTTCTCTGCGGTCGATCGATTTTCCTTTCGCTTCGCGCTCAATGAAATCCATTCATTTGCTGTTTTCCTCCATTCGAAATTGATTTTTGACGTCCGACTAGCCGCTGTTGTGGTGGCCATTATTCACAATTTCAATGGCTAAAAGTAAATAGAGTGGAGTTAATAATAAAATACTAAGTTTAATAGAGAAACTAAAACACACTTACATGCCAAACCACTGATTCACTCCTGCTAGAAACTGTAAACGAACGTAAAAATGAGCGTTTCAAACCTGTCATTCCACGCTGAATGATTCATTACGCTCTAAATGGTTATTTTAACTAAATGCGTCCAGCACCGGTTAAACGGTATGCGCTCTCCAAACGAAACATTAAATAGACCTCTGCCGATCGAATGTAAATGATCGCCAATGTCCGGCACGGTACGAGATCGGAAATTGTCGAAGCACCGGCCCGGCATTCGTTTGTTAAACGGAATCGGCGAGCGTGCCGACACACAAATTAAGCGCAAACCCCACTTTTCTCCCTCCAGCAGCAAACCCCCAAAAGCAAACAGGTGCTCTAAGCCCTCGAGGGATCTGATTTATACGTCCATGATCACACTGTGGCAGCACAGGCACAAGTCGCGTAACAAATTATAATTATAGGAATCACTCCAAAAATGACAGAGTGGTGCGCGCGCGAGCCCCCCAATCGGCTGGGAAGGTGGATTTTCTTTTACGGATTGAAAATCCGTCGCTTTCGAAAGGGGCGCGAAGAGGTTTGGTGGGCCAGGCAGCATCCCCAAAAGTCCAGCCGCAGAGATTTATCAGCGTACCTGCCTGACCGGCGGCATGGACGGGAAGGAGGGGTGGTGTTTTTTTTTCTGTGCCACAGAAATAATTTCTTCGATTGGATGAATCATAAAATAACCTGTAATTTATTGATGCAAAGGCGATTAACTGGGGTATGATTTTGCTTAATAGCCATCAAGGCTCTCCTGTTCTCCCTTTTTCACCTTCTTTTTTCAGTGTGTGTGTGTGCGTTTTAATCGAGTGATAAATATTGTTAGCATGAAGAAAGAGAGATAGAGAGAGAGAGAGAGAGAGAGAGAGACAGTCAGAAGAGAAGGAAAAAGAGCAAACCAAAGGAAAACGATTCACGCTTGTTACGCCCGGCGGAGGCGATGGCGTGCGAAGCAAGAGGGCAGATTCCGAGCGCTATTCGAAGACAGCTGATCTTTGATTCGCAAAATGGCAACCTATTAGCGCCTGTAGCTTAACGATCATCTTGCGACAACCGGCCACGACACACACACACACACATACAAACAGAAAAGTGGAAACCATTCCATCGGGCGGTGCATCCCCATACTGCACACACGCCGTTGCAATTGGCGTGTTTAATTCAGCCCGATCGCATCATCGTCCATTGTGCCGACGGATAATGAAGCACCGGGACGACGACGAAGAGACGACTGGGCACGACCGACCGGTACGGGCAAGTGCAGTATGGGACGATGGCGAATCGTGCCGCGATGAAGGAGCGAAAAATAATATAAAATAAACTGCACGCAGCCAATCGATTTGTGCGAATGGGTTCTCTTCCCCGATCAACCCACCGTTCGACACAATCGCGAGGGAATGCACCGAACGGAACCACTCTTTTGGCACGCGGAAAACGTGGCAGATGGAGAGGAAAATAAACACCGAAATAATCATCCACCTCCTACCCCTTTTCCGCTGTTCCTTGCGATCGGTCCTTTTCTCGATCGGTTTCTGCTCCAGATTTCTGCGGGGCGATCGAATTTATTTATTTTCATTTTACACGCAGTTTAAAATTGCACACGCCGTACCGTCGTCGCCCTGCGTGCATTTTTCTGGAGCAAGGAATGGCGCATTTGGAGGCGCTTAATTGAGTTCTAGTTTGGTGTGCAAGTGCAACTGCAACCCGCACCTGTAGCTGTGCGGGGTCGTCTCGCTCTCTTTCTAGGTGCTCGCTTGCCTGCGCACAAAAACACGCTGCAAAACACGTTGCCTGCGGGCTTTATCCACTTCCCGAGCCGGGGTGCGGCCGCTGCATCAGCAAACGAGGAAAAGATTTTATAAACTATGTATTCTGCGACTCTTTTAAAAGTCTGGCTCTATAGCATTCGCTCTTTGTAAAGCGTTGAATCGCAAACCAAATATTTCCACCGCGTAAAATACAATTTAAAGAATAGTTACATGATCGCGCTAAGCACTTATACATAAAACACAATACATGAATATGATTTTAAATGATTGAGTAAAACTTCCCATTGCAAAACTTAGCTTTCTCGTCATTGTGGAATCGATTCTTTTGATGTTCAAATATTTGATGAGGATTGGAAATCAAAATGAACTTAAAACAGTTTAGTCCTGCTTGATACTACTTTATACCTATAAACTAGTTCACATTTAATAGTTTACTAAAAAAGTGTAACAGTATGAATAAACAAGGAAAGTATTATAGTATTAGCCAAGTACAATTGTGGGTGGGTTTTTTCAAATAATTCTGTTT
>KB671485.1:56353-171490 GCA_000349105.1 Anopheles epiroticus | reverse complement strand
AAGTCTGGCTCTATAGCATTCGCTCTTTGTAAAGCGTTGAATCGCAAACCAAATATTTCCACCGCGTAAAATACAATTTAAAGAATAGTTACATGATCGCGCTAAGCACTTATACATAAAACACAATACATGAATATGATTTTAAATGATTGAGTAAAACTTCCCATTGCAAAACTTAGCTTTCTCGTCATTGTGGAATCGATTCTTTTGATGTTCAAATATTTGATGAGGATTGGAAATCAAAATGAACTTAAAACAGTTTAGTCCTGCTTGATACTACTTTATACCTATAAACTAGTTCACATTTAATAGTTTACTAAAAAAGTGTAACAGTATGAATAAACAAGGAAAGTATTATAGTATTAGCCAAGTACAATTGTGGGTGGGTTTTTTCAAATAATTCTGTTTCTTTCTGTTGATCTTGGAGCGAGAATTAAATCGTTCTATTTCTTTCCAACTCCTTACGGAATTGAAATTTAAAATTCGTAGCAATTCTTTATGCCATTGTAACAACATTTTTCAATCCTCTTGTGGAATAAAAATGCTTGAGACAAAATCACACAAACTGAAGTGAAAATCAGGATCTGAACTCGGCTTATGGTTTTTTATTAATTGAAATAAAAAAGTGTACCTTAACTCAAATATTTTTTGCTGTGTATGAAACGCTTTGTAGAGTGTTTCACTCAAAAGAAGTCACTTTTAGAAAATTGGGAAAGTTAACTCACTAACTCAGTATCACGCGTGAGTCAGATTACTTAATCAACACTTTGTTTGTCCAACACTACCGTTGACACGATTTTATTTCAGTACACAGGGAAGGTTCGGGATGGGGCGCATCGTGCGAAGCTGATTTGTTCCCCCTGTTTTTGCTTGCAGTCGGCGACCACCGCCACCCCCTACTGCGCATGGAAAATGCTTAAAATGCATTGCCCCCGGTACTCCAGTGCAGAAATTTGAATTTTTACTCTGTACTCTTTTCGTTGAAGACTAAGCCTAGCAAGGCAGCTCTCGCCGGCCAATGTGTGTTGATTTTCGTTTTCGTTCTTTTTTGCATCCACTCCACTAATGAACTTTGCATTCTTTGTTCGCTTTGCATTGCCGAAAGCACCAATGCCCCCCACCCGATCAGTATGCAAAGACGTCTGCGCACAAGAAGGGGGAGCCTTAGCTATGAAGGTAATTTCGGTTGAACGCGCGGCTCGCGGCTGATTGAAGTGCGCCATCGGCCAATATCATATTCCGGTCCGATTGCGTACTAATGGCGTCGAAATGTGTTTTTCTGGTGGCAAAATCCTCCTAAAACTGCGTTACAGATCGACCCACCCCAATATCTCCCCCCACCCTTCTTTCTCAAGCTGTCCGCTATTAACGACACTGGGATGATGAAGGAGAAAACGTGCGCGAACTCATCGCAAAAAATAATGAGAGAATAAAATTCCCTTTTGCTTGGTTCGCTTCGTTCAATCACTCCCGGCCTGCCTGTCGGGCCTTCAGCTTCGTACAACTGCATGGGAGGTGGGTTGTGTATTGGGTGCTGAAGGGACGCGAAATGCATCCTTTTTAAAGCTCGATCGAATGACACATGCAGTGCCCAGACATAAAGGAGCAGCACCTGGAACGGCGACTGCAAACGGGGGGTGCCGTCGTGCACCGTGGATGCACTACCGATTGACTTATGCGTCTGTTGCTGCACATTGATGCACTCGTTCTCTCCCGCCACCCCCGCAAATAATTATGAATTCAAAGGAGGAGCGTACGCGGGCCGCAGGCAGTTTGCCGGCCGGGCAACGTAATAATAAAACTGAAACCAATCCATCGAGCGCACAACGAGCAATGGGATTGTGCGGGACGATGGACGAGGACGCCCGGGTGGGAGAAGACAAATGGAACGCAAAACTCGGTGGCACTTGCTCGAAGGCACTTCTCCCTTTTTGCCGTGGCGGCCAACACACATTGTGCATTGTGCGTCTTCGCGGTGGCTCGGACGAAGCGAGAAACGGAGCAAACCGAAGCAGCACCCGCCCGTCCCGGAACCGCGCAACACGGAACGCAACAGCAAAAAGATTGAAGACATTTAAAACAAAATCGTTTCGCGGGGCGAATATGATACAGATAATGCCAAATTAAAATGCGATGTGCATTTCTTGCGCGCGCGCACACCTCCCGCGCCCGCTAAGCTCCCTTTTACGCTTGCACAGAGCCTTAATGCAACTTTAGTTGCATTTACAAAAGAGTTGCTGTTCAACGTGTCCAATACGCCGTTGTGTGAGTGGACGAAGGCTCCCTCGTGTGTCTCGTTATTGTAATGGTCTGCTATGGCAGGCCGGTCGGTATGGTGGGACTTCTCTCGAACAGCCGTGCCACTTCTTCATTCACGATCTTCTCGCCCCCCCCTCCCTCCTCACTCTCAACTACCCCCTCCCTCATCCCACAACACTCTTGGGGCACAATTCGGACGCTCGGCGAAGACCCCGAAGGTTCGGCGGACTCCGGTGTGTAGCAAATTATAATTAGCATATAGATTAATTTTGCATTTCGTTACTTTCGGGTCTTTATGTATGTGTTCTTTACTTTTTTCATTTTATTTTATGAGCCTATTTGTGTGTGTGTGTGCGTGTATGTGTTTTCATTTTCGTTTCGTTTTGTGCTGCTGGAGCTTCGTTTAATTTGTTCACGGCTGCATTTGGAAGCGTTATATTTGCTTAAGCTGCACGGTGTGCGTTGCTTTGCGTTGGTTTCAAAACCTGGCCGACACGAGAAGCTTCTCTATCACTGTTCAGGTCGGGTTTTACGGTGTCCTACAGCGCTACTCCACAAGGTTATTCGACCAGGCCGAACCTTGAGACTCGAACGATTAGCCTAGGCTGCTGAATGATGAAATTGTTTATACGTGAGATAGAACAAAACGTTTACTCGTATGCAGGAAATTGTTCAAACCTTTCTGCTAAACGGAGCTTAGCAAATTAAATTAAATTTGATTTAATTTACTCAACGCCCGGCATCAAGTGCTTTTAAAACATAATTTAAAAACATTCATATTGATTTTCCTAATTTAAGGAATGTTTTTATTAGCTTGATATCCAAAAGTATTTTTTTTGTGATTTGGTAAAAATATGTTCAAAAACAACTTGAACCACCAACTTACAATAAAAACCTAAAAAGACTTTGAAGGCCTCATTTTAGACGCAGGTCGTAGTTTGTTGACGTCTAAAATTGATCAATCATGTCGAATAGTTGAATAATTGTGAACAGCTTACGGAAAGAGCTATATTTAAAGAGCAACATGTGGCAGAAGCGCTACGTACGAGTATTATATTAAACTCTTAACAGCAAATTTGTAGTTGTTATATGCGACCACACTGCTCGCGTATAACTAGGGATATTTGTCAAGTATTTAGATATGCTCCTTATGCACAAAACTCGTACAAAGTGGTACGCAGAATGAGAGGTTCTAGTGTATTTGTGAAAAATGGTATCAAATGATTTACGCACATAAATATAATTCCAAACAAAGCTATTATTCGAAACGAAACGAGGAGTGTAAAAACCACAAATATTGCAATCAAACGCCAAACAAAGCTAATCCAAGCTAAAGCAATTATTTTGCAACAGTTTGGTCTACGTCAAAGTGGTTCAATTTTTAATTGCATTCTTTCACACATTCTCTCAGAATTTTAAAGAACGCTCCGTTGCAAACTCATTATACCTTCGTCACCTTGCTCTTGCCGGTGCAATGGCCAGCTGACAGCATCCCTAGCTTTCCCTCGACCGAGACGAGCGTAAATGCCGTTCACCCAAAAAAAAAACTAACGCCCCATTACAACGAAAGCGATCATCAATTTGCCCCGATTGGTCAACCGGCCGCCGGCAAGTTTGGACAGCGTCGTCCCAAAACAAACCCTTAAAATGATGCAATCAACACTGATACGGCACCCCGCGGTGTCCGTGGCGCGGGCACACAAAGGAAAAACGACTTCTCAGACTTCTCGACGATCGTTTAACATCATTGCGCGAGCGTCCCAAATGTTCCAGCGTCAGGTCGCGCTAGCCTGTTCCCGCTGGAAGATGATCTCAACACTATATGCGTCGACTGTTTCAAAGGATGGCAAAACGATCGAACGGAGGAAAATGCTGTGCCTTCTATACCGCATACACACACACACACGAGAAGATCGAAGGTTTTCGAGAAGAATCTTTTTCCTTTTTCAGCTCAGCGCAAAGGCATACAGGCCTGGCGGCACAGCACAGCAATGGCATTCACTCGCCTGGTCCGGGGATTATCCTCATCCATCTTGTGCCACACACGCACGCACATGCACACCCGGGCCGCATCGGTCCAGGGGGCCGCCTGGGTATGCTTTCCGATCCCGGGGCTATGTGTCAACCGTACACGGCTTTTACCTATTCGCGTCCGTGCGCGTTACGTCTCCGGCGTCCCGAAAAGGCAGCCACTTTCCTCTCGCTCGCTGCCAGCTCGAGAACCTTATCGAATTATCATCGGTACGCCTCGATATCGGCTCAGAGGGCGGGGAGGGGGGGATAGAGGGGTGGAGGGATAGGCGGAACGAAATGAGGCTGAAATGAGGCAGTTTTGAGTGAATCTGTCTCCTGCGCGAGGCCGCAACGGCGCACATCACAACAACGCCGCATCGGGTACTGGACTGGACGGCCCTTGGGTGTGTGCGCGCGCACGCAACAACAAAGCTTTTGGGCCGGTCGAGGCTTTCGGTCAATCGGAGTCAATCCCACAGACCCGGACAGAGTGGCAAACCTTTTACTCTCGAGGGTCCCCGCACTGAAGCCATTCTTTCTTGCCGTGTCGCCGTGTAAAGGCACCCCGGCAGACCTCAGTACGCACCGCAGGAGGCTTGAAGAAAGGTTATCCAAGAAATACGGTCTCGAATGGTCGGACTGACTGACTGTAGCACACCGCCGCCCCGAGTGTCTCCGCTCCCTATCGGCGATTGTGTTCGGCTGGGACGAGGACGACGGGCACGGCGGCACGCTTGCCTATGCGTCTTTCACCTCGACCTCGACAGCGCACCCAGGGAACGAGGACGACATTTGAGACTGACCAGTCGTTATTACAACGATGACCCCTTGAAGCGGGCGGTGGCCCACCCAGCGGTCCATTTTTGTCCTTCGCTTTCCTTCTCCCTCCGCTCCGTTTGGTGTGTGTTCATTTTATTCTCGCTGCACAGCGAATCCAATCCTCCGTTTACGGTTGCTCCGTGCTTCCAGAGCTGCGTTATCGGATCGGTCATGTTTCGTTACACATTTTGCAGCACCCATCCAGCGGCCACCTTCGTGCGTTTGCGTGTGCGCCACCTGGAGCAATGATTTAGGGGACGAAAACTCACTTCCCGTCCCACGCGGCAGCGCAATGCGCCGAACGTCAGCCCGGCATGCAAACACCGTCGGCCTTTGTTTCCTGACCGTCCCACCGTTCGCACAGGTTTGCGGGCTGTGACGGTGAAAATGGGCACAGGAAAACCCGTCAACAAAATATCACCCGGTGAGAACGGCGAGGGTAAGCTTCCACCCCCGGGGTGCCGGGGAAATGGTTTGTTTTTCTTTCGCAGTCGCGCAAGAAAATGTGGCGCACTTCAACGCCGAAGGGCTGCAGGCCAGGCAGCAGAGGACACTTTGCCGAGACCGGAGACAAAAAAGACCGACCAGCAGAAGGCGCAGTAGCGGCAGACACAACACACGGTAGCTGCAGACCAAGCACCGGGCAGAGCACCATCTTGTGGAACGTCCGTCTGCCGGTCCGGTCGCATGCGGTGAAATGGAATTTTTCTTCTCGAACAACCATTTTGCTATTATGAACTGTCGGCTGCTCGCCGTGCACGTAGCACCCCCTCTTTTTGGGCGCTATCACCAATGCACAGATCATTTTCCGAGCGTTTGTGTGTTTGCGTACGGCATTAGCCCGCGTTTGGGTACGTGTAAAACCCCACAATGGCAAAACCCCAGGCCCAATCCCTCTCGAAAAAAAAAACCCCCGACTCACATAAGGCCGGAACACACACTGGCGGAACGACCCCGGTCTTTGGGAAATCTCATCCGAATAATCTGTAATAACATTTTTGCCGACCTTCCCGGATGGCCACCACCCTTCTGGAAAGGAGAAAGCCAGCTGGGGAGCGGGTGGCTGTTTTGCGCATTCTTTCACTGCTAGCCATATTTTTATCGCACACCAGAATCACATTTTTCGCATCTTTTTTTGTCGTTTTGCGGGCCGTTTTCGGGCTTGGGAAGCAAGCGAGGATGGTGGTTCCGCACCGTGGAAGCGCAAAAGAGCAGCGAGAGCAAAATGGAGGACGACACTCCACACGCTCCACTTTCCACAAGAGCAGCGCATAGAAAAGTCCGAGGGAAATTGCTTTTTAAATCATCATTTTTCCCTCACACACATAGGGGCTCTTGGCGACTTCTTTTCTTTCTCCTGGTCGGACTGGACGGGGCTGGGAGGATACTGGGCAACGGGTCGAAGATCCTTACGCCATCTCTTCTTACCTTACCTTGTGTGTCTGTGTGTATGTGTGTTCGTGTGTGCCGTCGTCGTCCCGTGCGCTCGCCGGATCGAAAAGCAATTGGCAGTAAATTTCGTCACGCTAAATCCTTGGCGCAATCGCCATAAACCGTTATTACAATTTGTTTTGATTGACCGCACCCGTAAGGCGAACAGAGGGTGAAAAGAGAAATCTGCCCGTTCCGGCGGTAAAAAGGACTTGTAGCCTAAACGAACGAACGAACGGACGGACACACGAGCGAAAGCAATTGGTTTTGGGGTTTTTGGCAGTTGCGTCTCCTTGATTACGTATCTTTTACGTGTTTAATTTGGTCCACTCCCAGACGGTTGGAAGATTTGCCTTTTTCGGTCCCGGGACAGGGATACCTTCGTTCACCGGACAAAAAGCACCCGAAATTGCTAATATGGGCACTCGATAGCTCATGCATCTAATGACAATGCCTGATGGCAATTACGAGAATTACGATTCGGCTAGGCACGGGGGTGCGTCGTGTGCAGGGCAACGACTATTTTCCGACAAACTCAACCAATAGTCAATAGGATCTATACAATACGGAGAACCGTTTTCATCTCTGAACGAAGGCAAGATTGCTCGATTGTCGATGCGCCTTCGAGATAACTTCACCCATCACGCGCGACTGGCGCCCATTCAGCACACCAAACACTGATCCTGATGGTATGATTTAAATTATCTTTCACAACTGCTTCCACTGCCACCGCAACGCTGTGAGCAGGAGGATTGTTTTTGTTTTCATTTCAACCGTACTAAAGTACCATTCCCCGTTATCAGCGTCCACATTTACGCTCCGTGTGCATGTGGTACAAGAGATGTTGTGGGAGGAGACATTCTCTAAAGGCGCAAGATAATGGGAAGACAATAGTCCATTGAAAAGACACAAAGTGATGCTTCACTGCCTGGTCACATCTTCGAAGCGATCTCCTACCACCAGAGCTCTCCCTCGGGAAGCATGTCCAGGGGAATTCATCCTCCAAAAAAAAAGTCAAAACTGCACAATCACCACGCCCTGGTGGTGCTGGTGGTGGCGATACTAATGCTGCACCCGATGATTTCAATTGATACCAAACACCATTTTGGGGTTTATTTTCGGGGCGTAATGACATGAAAGAGAGAGAGAGAGAGAGAGAGAGAGAAAGAAAGAAAAAAAAGGCACAACACACCGCCCAACGCCCACCGGAAAGATTAGACAACAAATGGTTCAAGATGTTTTTCGCTTTGACCTTAGCAGGAGAGGAGATGTTGTTACTAACGGAAGGTAAACAAAAAACAAACCCAACACGAAAAAATACATCACTCACAAGACACATAAAGTAATTTTCAATACACTTAATGCTTTACCACACCTTCCCTTCTCCCACACCAATTCACGCTCCTCGCAAACCGAAGGATACTGGATTTGATTTGAAAACAACAGTCCTTTTGCACGGGTCCGGTGGCGAAACCAAAAGGACACACTGGGGTACCATTCCGATTTGCCCACGGTGAACCGGGCCACCGGTTTGCGGAATACCGGGGGCCGAAAGTTATATCAACAAGGATGCCACCAAGTCCCCCAAAAGAGAAGAAAAAAAAACAACACATCTTTTAGGTACTTGTGATTTTGTTCCGATTTTTATGTTTGCTACTGTCGTTCTTGTGTGTTTTTATCTTTCCTCGCACTTTCTCTCTCCCTTTGGTTCAAGAGGTTTGTTTGGCAGCGTTTTTTTTATTGTCTGCAAAATCCATTCCATTAACACCGTCACAGTTGAATTAATTAACGACTGGGACGACCTACCAACAGGAAATCGTAAGGATCTCTGCCCCGTAAGGAGGCTTTCCCCATCCCTCTTACGCGTGTTTCCGAAGGGCTGCCGTGGCTGCCGTGGGCTGTGAGGACGCGACAGACGCGACCCAGAATAAAATCAACAACTGTAACCAGAAGAATTATTTTTCCCCGAAGTGCCATTTTCTTACAACCGAGATGGTGTGTATACACCCCAACAAAAAAATATATGTATAAAGCTCCGAGAAGGATAGTCTCGGCGTAAGGGCCAACAAAAAAAAGGGCAAAGCAGTACCTTTACAAAAACAAAAAAAAAAAGCGAGGTTCAAGAGACGGTCGTAAGTTTAAAACATTCCACCGAATTTTTCATTCGTACCATGAATGGAAGTGGATTGGAAAAATGTTACCTTCAACCTTTTCTTTTCACTTTTTTTTCTCGTTACCGGGACATTCGGGTAGCCGAATCCCCCTTTCCCCGAGAGCGTGTAAAAAGAAGCCCGCAAGCGCAAGACAAGACGAAATTGACACATGCACATGAAAAATGTTGTAAAGCGCACGGGCTTACAGTGCTGCCACCAGGAGCGACCGGGACGGTACACGCGCTGCAATTCCGCTGCAGCAGCTCTACAGAGCTCCTCCGCCAAGGGTCCGCTAGGGATGATTGCGCGATCAACTGCATCGCACCAACGCGCCACGAGATGTGCGCAGTCGAACGCGACACACCACACGCGCCCGGAAACAAATTCCTGTCCTGCGCGGTATGGCGCGGAGAGCTTCGCGTAGGCTGCGCGAACATTTCGATCACATGGTGTAAACAGCGTGTGTGTGTGCGGTATCCGGGCCCACTGCACCGCGCCACGCTGTCAACGCGAATCACGCGTGTGAGTGTGTCCACCTATCCCACCCGCCTCATCACTCGTTCGGTGGTTGCTAAATTACAGAACGACAATTAATACAGCATGCAAATATGGATAACACTCGAACATGCTGTGCCTGTGCCCAACGAACAGGGGGTTTTCGTTGCCATGTTGCCAGAGCGGTGGGTTTTTTCTCCTGCATCTCATTCTTGGACCATGCCCTGCGCTTGTGACGCGCCTCTTCCCCTATCTCTCGGCACCGTGTCTGTGCACTGCGCTGTGCTGCTTGTAGCTTTTTAAATGATTACCCTTTCTGTGGCTCGTTGCCACACTTCCCACTCCCTCGCCCGAAATCGTAGTCGTTCTTTTGCCTCTCCTTATTACATCCTTCCCTGGATGGATGGTTTGTTAATTTTTCCCGATCTTTATGTGCCTACGGATCGCACGGATGCGCCCAACAGCCGCGCGACTGCGACCGTTGACAACTCCACACACGGTGCGCCTGTTACTGTTCCTGTGGGCATTTATTTTTAGTTCCCCGGCCGGCCAATATTCGATATGCACACCGTCGGAGCCGAGCGTGTCATGGCGGGGACCGCGAACGCACAACGAGCGCCCCGAAACGTCGCATTAATGTCGGCAACCGGCAACGGCGACAGATATTGCCAATATAATGCCGATCCGCTCGCGACTCCCATGAGAAGGATGAGAATGAGGAGGGGAAGAGGGGAAGGTTGGTGGGTTATGGAAAAAGGAATCGCTTTTTCAGCTCGGTGTCAATATTAATTTAAAAGACTGCACAACACGTTCTCCCCAATCCTTTCTGTCGAAGGATCTTTGGTGCACCAAGTACCAATACTAACAAAAAAAAAGGAATACAACCCCCTGATGCCATCAACGTCAACATGTCATCCGAATTAATTACAGAATTTTACACGGTACGTAAAATTATTACCTACACAATCCGTCCCGGCGTGCTATGATGCAATTGCGAAAACACGCGATCGGCAATGATCGCGTTGTAGTTTTGCTTGTTTTGTTCACGTCAACGCTTGGGAGAAGCAGCGTAGCGGATTGCAAGATATTCAGTTTCAGTTTCAATTTAGTTTTAAGCACCAAAAAAAAACAACAAATTCGCGAAACCTTAGTTTTGCCGGTGTGGTTTCGAAACGTTGGCGAAAAGTAGCAAACTTACATTGAAATTGATTGTGATTCGTTTTTGCGCTGAGAACGCAGTACAAAAAAATTGTCTTGAAGGACCTTTATCCTATCCGCCTTACTCGCCCCCGGCTCTCTTTACAGCAACCAGGCACAACCAGGTGCAATCTCATTTGAAACACTGAACGGAAAACTTCGCAAACTTCTTAATAAGGAAACAAATCCTCCGAATATACTGCAGCGTCTATCTCGACCGTACTTTGGGTTCGAAGGCGGGTTTTTTGTCTTAGTGTTTTTTTTTCTGACGCTCTTCACCCGCTGCTGTCGTTTTCGGAGTGCGCGGGGGTGGTGGATGTAATGAACTTTTGCACACTGGAACAAGAAAGTTCCAGCCCAGTTGGGACGAGAAAATAGCACACATAGCAGCATAAGCGTGAGACGGTGCCGTTGCTGCGGCAGCAAGATTGAGAAGAAAATCCTACCCAAAATCCCACCGCCAGCTCTAAGCTGTAAACTTGCACATCCCCCTAGTGTCCTATAGGAGGAGGGAGTGGGATGGGGAGAGGGCGGTTACAAAGAAGTTTGAGACAAGGCCCGAAAAAGGGCGACACGACAAAACGACCATTATCACATAGTTTATATGCCAACAAATTTTGGTCACTGCCTTCATGCACCACGGCACAACTATCAGACTAAAGCACCAGACACAAAGATAAAGGGTGTGTGTGTGTGTGTGTGTGTGGTAATCTGCAGAGCGTTTCTATGGCGGAATATGCTGCTGGGTTGTGTAAATTCTTCAATCTAATATGCAAGCCCGTACCACCAACTGTTCCTGTTCACCTGCCAGCCCGTTTTTCCCTGAGCCCGGTGAACCCAGGTGCGCATAACGGTCTGGAAACGGGATGGTTGGTGCGGGTGGGTACCAATGTCGAAAAAGGGATCGAGAACAATTTGCCCAAAGTTTAAGACGAAAAGAAACCCAACCCGAAGACGACCCGGGTGTGTGCCCAATTTCTTTCCCAAAGATTGGGTTTTAGGCGGTTGGGGATTTTTTCTTCTACCTCTCCCGT
This sequence comes from Anopheles epiroticus, assembly GCA_000349105.1. Taxonomy (NCBI): domain Eukaryota; kingdom Metazoa; phylum Arthropoda; class Insecta; order Diptera; family Culicidae; genus Anopheles; species Anopheles epiroticus. The sequence goes on along the minus strand of KB671485.1, from coordinate 160,089 downwards.
ATCGAACCGTCGAAACATCCTAACCCAACGCAGAGACCTTCAGGCTTCAGACCCCTTCGCTTGGAGCAAATGCTCTAACGGGTAAAGGATTTTTCATTTCGAACCTTGCCCGCAAACGAAAACACCGTATGGTCGTAACATTCGTAAATGGATGGGTTTGGAGCGCCCGAAAATGAGATGCCACCGATCGGAAAGGTGTTTTTTCGGTGGGGTCGCGGGGTTACACACGCACCCCGCACATGGAATGGAAGGACACCAACGCCCAGCTTCTTCGCTATCCGCGTAAGAAGCTCGTGTAATCTGTGTGCCTTCACCCCATCAACAGCAACCGTCGCATTGCTCGTTTGCTCGGCTAGAAAAGCTAGTTATTTCCAAACTTTCCGCAATACCAAATAACTTCCCTCCGTCGGTCGCTTCTCATGGTTCGCTATGCGTTTAAACCGTTTAAAATCCTAAATCCATACGACTCTCGCCACAACCGGTCATCCCGCGGCTCGTGGCTTGCTAACAGTGACGGACACGACCGGTCTGCTCAAGAAATATGCCTAAAAATGATTAATGCCTCTCCTCGTGGTGCGCGCACCCCAACCGGGTGGAAGCTTACGCGCTATATTGTCCGTAACAATTTTCGAGACGAACCGTCAACCGGACAAATGTTAGCGATGGCGCACTTGGACGGCTATCGGTCCTATCTTGGACCCATCTTGGGAAACGGGAGGGTTTCAATCACAAAATCTGGTATCCCTTCACGCGTCAGCCCGTAGCAAAGGGCAAGCTGACGACCTTATGAGGTCTTTTGGGGGCTTTTTCTTTTTCGTTTACTTGTCGAGCTTCAATGGCACAGACTCCCGTCGGAAATTGGACACCTCCTAGAGCGTACCCGGCCCGAGCCGGAGCGTTGGAGTTTGAAACATTCCAAAACCTTTTAAAATGCTGTCTTTACCTTTGCGTTACGGGCCTCCACGAACCGACGAGAAGATAACAGCCGGATAGGATCCCACGCTGCAAGGTGCAAAGCCGCGATGCGATCATAATGAACAAATAAAATCATGCTTAAATTTATACAGAAAAATAATGCCCCACGTTTTCACAGTCAACATGCCGAACGGCAAACTAACAGGAGAGAGAGAAAAAAAAAGCACACCACGCACAATCGTTTCACGCGCGTTTCATACTAGCCGCGAAAGGTAATCAATTTTGGATACCGTTTTTTTTCACTTCATAAGGCAGCATGAAGCTAGCTGACGGGAGCTCCCCCCCGCACAGCTCTGATGCAGCCCCTATCCGTATCGGACATCTTGGACCGAGCTACAGCTCGGGGTGGATGAGTTTGGAAGTTATTTATTTTTTCTATAACCAATTCCACTGATAACTCTCTCGCATAAGAGATTGACTGCCAAAGAATGGCCCTAACCTACCCGCGCGCTCTTACCCTTTGCGGCCACGGCTACCGGTGGTAGACGTAAGATTTGAGGTTTGACACAGACAAGACAACCCTCCAGCCTGCAGCCCCGTTTGGAAACGATTCGAGTGCGATTCGATGAAGTAAGTGTTAGGAAGTTTGTTTGTTTGCTTGCGGATGGGAATACGCAACGCAGTGTGTGTGTGATCAAAGTTTTCCACCCGTTCAGCACTCGCACGAATGGGGCTATCTCCGGGTGCGTATCAGCTCAGTCATCCTCACCAACTCCATTCCATTTTTGCCGGGAGGGGGAGAGGGGTCCACATCTGACTTATGGCCATCGGTGCGTCTTTATCGATGGCTCAACTTTTTCGACCGAAAGTGTCAAAGACCCGGAAAGCGTATTTTGCTCGGCCCAACTTTCCAACAAGTTTCTGCCACAACGGTCGTGTGTCTGGAAAGAAAGAAATTATCAACTTTAGGGACAGCGTTCGGTTTCCTCTTACCCGACACGGAACCATATCCGGTAAACATCTTGCGACGGGCAACAGGCCTCAGGCAGCAATAGGTGTCTCCTTTCCAAGTCTTCTTGTTTACCACAACTCAACTCAACTCAAGTTATCTGATTGATTTCGCTCGTGATTTGTGATGTACTTCTTCAACGAGAGTGGTCGGAACGATCGTTCAGCGAAACGATCGCACGCTTGTGTACATGTACATGTACAGATCGTGTCGTACAATCACCGTTCTTGGTTGGTCTTTGCAGGCTTTCAATTCCACAAGCGACTTCTCTATTGCCCAGGGACGACCGAACACGTTCTTCCTGTTGGTTGACGGTTCGTGCGACAGTTTCTGCTCCCAAATTCTATTCGTCAGCTGCCATAGTTCTCCAGGTTCCAGTTGTGTGCACACAGCGCGATCCTTCTACGATCTTCGATATCCTTCCATATCGTGCCGCAAGGGAGGGCGACCCCATCAAAACGTGCCGTACACACACACACACACATACTCGCCGGGTTTCCGCTTCCATTTTGGCTTCTTTTTGTTCTTCTCCACCGCCCTGTTCCACCTCACCTGCCACCTGCCCCGCACCCGGGTCCTGCCGGCGAGCCAGAGTGTGTGTTCGGAAATTAGCATTTGTGCCTCTCGGGCGGTGCCTGATTATATTCGTTCGTTCCAAGCGCCCTCGCTAGTTGGCGGCGGCTCACACTGCTCTCGTTTAGCGTGTGCGTCCATTTCCCAAACATGGGCCCCGTGTGTGCGTGCGTGTGTATGTGTTGCATGTTATTAGTGCTGCTGTTATTGCTATTCGATTCTTGGCGTTATTTTATTTCATCAGCGCGTTAACCGTGTGTACAGAACAACCGTCGTTTTGGGTTTTTTTTTGCGAATGCTCGGTCTGCCCGTCTTCTTCTAATTTTGCCACAGCACACGGGCAATTGTGTACGTGTAGGGGGAGGGGGGAGGGGGTTCTAAGTTGGCATGGTTGAAGGAAATGTTCAAAACGCTTCAAACGGATGGAATCACCGGCGGCCCACGGCAACCAAACAACCCGGGCACCCGGGACACCGTGCCATTATTGGTTGGTTGCTTGGCCGGGAGGTTTTGTTTCGTGTGTGTGTGTTTTTTTTTCATTCTCGATTTCGTTGCTTGCGTTGCTGGCTGCCTTTTTGTTTTATTTTTGCCCCCTTTAGTTGTTCCCCCATTTTACCATCGAAAACCACTCAAAATGGTGCCCGGTTGGTTCTTGTACCGGAGAGCGACGGTGTTTCGCTACTAGTGGGGTTGCGTTTCTCGCTTTGGCACTGGCGTTGTGTATATACGTATGACTGAAAAGTTCCCGTCTTTTGGGCGTTTGTCCGAAATACGAGCCCAGCCCCTTGGTCTCTTGCCCTCCGAAAACGGGGCAGTAGGGGTGTTGTAGAAAGGGGTGGTAGTTTGTGTGCTGCTTCTTACTCTTTTGGTTTTTGTTGTTTTGTGTTCCCCAAATTCTCAACCGAAGGGGCTTCGAGTGTGGGTGACACAACGTCAGCGGGAACGGGAGCACGCCGAAGGAAATGCCGAAAAATAGTTCAAACGAATCATACCACCTAAAAACCCGTCCGGACGCCGCTCAAACACATACAAAAAAGGCGTCTTTCTTTGTTGGTCCGGTACGGGCAAAAACAAAGGCCTAAATGAGTTGTGTTTCTGTACGTATTTGCCTAGCCGACGGGTAGGAGCCCCTTTTGCGTTCTTTTCAAACCATATGCACACCGTCCGTTCTTACGGTACACCGCGCACCTTGGCTTGTACTGGTTGCCGCCTGCTGTCGCATAATAGCACTATCCCAACAGCATAATTTCTCCTCCCGTAGTGTTCCTTGCGAGCGAAAATAATATTCCGAGGCCAGTCAGGGTATCTACCTTCCTCGGTACAACTCCAAGCAACTCAAACTCCAACCACGGACGATGTGCACGTGTACATTAGCGCACACGCGACAGAGCCGAGGCCCTAGCGACTTAATTCGCTTTTGTTTCCGTTTCCATCAACATTTTCACCGGGTAATTTTTGGCCGTCGGGGCTCAAATTTCGACCGAATAAAATGGCCATCCACCTAGGCTGTTAGACACGCATCGAGAGAGCGCAAATCGCAAGCTGATTAACAAATTTTTGGCTCACAACTTGCATGCGGGAACCTTCACGCCCGTTCTACATGAGATGGAAAACTTCTGCCCTTGACTAGCGTCACAAAATTAGAGGAAACAATTTTCACCTGAGCGTGCTTGAAGAGTGCTCTACCCCTCGACGCTTGCACCACAACCATTATTATAATCTGTGCAAAAGTTCATCCTCCCTATGGCTTTCGCCGCCGACGCAACACAGCAGGCCCCGTGCGGGAATTTACTTAAGGAAAAACTGCACCATCGCCCCGTCGCTGATTTGGGTGCGGAAAAGGAATTTGATTAAATTCTTCACATACACGCGTAGCCCTTCTTGCCGTTCAGTTTCTTCATCCGTCTTGCGATTACTTTTTTCGATCTTTTCGCTACTCTTCAAGTTAGCGGACGAACCACGGTGGTTCCTTTTTCCATAAAAATTACATCAATTTCTTTGGAGAATTTCCAACACTCCCTCCTCTACGAAGGGTCGGGGATGAAGTGAAAATTTGTTTCCTTTCCGCAATGAAATTTGCTACACATGCTCTCACGGCGCGGCCTAAAGGTGGCAAAATATGCGAGACATGTGGGTAACGTTACCGTATGTAGTTGTTTGTGTGTGCGAGAAATAATTGTCTTGAGGGCACAAGTTTAACGCATTTCCATAACACATATAACTCGACGACACGCCGTGTTGATGATATTGGTTTGGGGAGTTGTGTGCCTTTTTCCTTTGCACCATCCTGTGTCTACACCGTTGACTGAATTCCTTCAAATCACGTTATTTTAGATACGGGTTAGGAGAGAGAAAGGCAGGGAGGGGGAGGGAGGGCTTCATAGGTTTCTCCCCCGGGCGCTGGTAGAAGACAATTTTTTAGCATTAAAATGTTCTATCCAATTATTATCGTCACCCCGTGCGTCCCCGGTGGGTGGTGTTTGCTCATAAGGAGAAAGGGGAAAGGGATGGGGAGGGTGACTGTAGGAACCGAGCGGTTTGCAGCGAGAGCCCATAAAACCGTTCCAAGTGGGTGATTTTTGTGCTTGGAAAAATTGCCAATCTAAGCGATTAGCTTCATATATTCCGTACCGATTTAATGTGGCGGCTGAGGAGAACAGGGCACAAAACTTCCACGCTAGCAGTAGCGGAAAATCGCAGCTTTCCCGTGAAAATAAACCACACACATACACGCACGCAGGAACTGGTTGGCAGTTTGGTTTGTTGCCTTTTCTTTTGATTTACAATCACAACATTTCTTCTCCAAGCTGTCTGGCGGTAAAACTGGTAAAACTTAAGGGAAATGGGAAATGGGAAAATTAGGCCCACCAGCTCTTCACAGCGGCCACATTTCCGGCGTGGCAACTTTGAGGGAAGATTGTTTTTTCTTTATTAATTTATCCCCAACCATCCGCGCCGTTAATGACGAACGGAAGAAGCGATCTAAAATTCACCAACAACATCGCTCCGAAAATCCATCACTCCGGACACACTCGTAGCCCAATGCCTACATCAACAACATCAGCAAACACACACACACACACACACAAAACGTGGAAAAATGTTTCCAACCGCTGGAAAATGCAGTAGAAGATCAGAGCGCCTGGAAATGGATTTGTTTATTGCCAGCAAATTAAACAATAATGTTTGCCCATGATCACCACCGACATTAGCGTTTCCTCAAAGAGTTACACGCCCGTAAAGTGGACGGTCAAAGAAACGGATGAAAACATACACCGCCAACCTCCCTTTTCCCGCCCTAACACATCACAGCGATGAGATGGACACTTTGGGAAAATATTACTTAAAAACACAAGCGACCATTTCCTGGCGCACTGGCGGGGCGGCCGTTCCATCGTCGGGGAACGACGGCCTTTGCGACGGTCCAAACACCCCGTGACGGGATGGTTCCGGTGGGCTAGATCGGTCACGGAAGCACGCGAAGAAAAGCGCATCACGCATCACGATTGAGTTGTGAATGTTTTCCTTCGCTTTGTTGTTCAATATGGAAGCATCAAGACGAAATCACAAGAAAACTCACACCCCTCCCATTTTCTTTCCCTGTTTTCATGCGCGTCCAGGCACCTCAGAACCGTTTTCTTGGGCATTTACTTTACGTTTTTGTGGGGAAAGGGAGGGGGGAAACGCTTTTAGCACCGTGTGACCCCCTCGCATTTGTTTTTATGTGCGTGCACGCACATGGGCGCGTGTGTGAGGCCCACTCTCCCGCACTCTATTTTTAAAAATCCCAATCCATCGATGGCACTCGTTTTCCACCGGCGGACGGCGTATAGCTCAAGCGGCACCGAAGCGCACGTCAGAGAAGAACGATCGTCACTCGGTGGTGCGTTCGCGGAAATTGTCAAAAGCGGTCCAATACCGATCGGACGCAACACAACAAAAAAAATATACCCCGACCATGGAAAAACGGGGAAAATCTTGTGCTTGGAAAATGTTACAACACCGCACAAAGGCAGACACACCACGTTTACTCTACCACTCTACGCTTTTCGGTTTTCCCGTTCTCGGTGTGTTATTGTTGCTGCTAGAGCTCATCACAGATCAAACCTGGCGCGGTACAACACAAATCTTGCTGCTTGATTTTGAATTGTTGCCTCCGTGCTCCTTTCAATGGATGGAAGCCGATGGATTTGTATCGTTCCGAAACGACACATTTTCGACTGATCTCAGCCGGGAGCAGTTCCACGAAAAGTGAACATTATTAAATGCTGTGTAAGCCAACGGTGGGTTGAGCCGGCCCGGTCCGTTGGAAAAAGAACAAAACGCGGAAAATTAAATCTGCAGCAATAGCGCGCTTGTAAAGGCACAAGAAGAAGCGTTAGGGGGCAGGAAAAAGAGATAAAAACGGACCGACCGAAGGGAAAGTTCCGTACCCGCGCGCTATCGGCAAAGAGCGGAATGGCTTCAAACAGTTTCCTTGGTTCATTATTTTTTGGCGTTTATGCGTTTTTCCATCATCCGGGAATGGTGAACCAGAGTGGGTGCAGGGGTGGCGAGGTGGTTCTGTGGCATTGGGTATTTTCCCGCGGTTTTCGTTTGTTTTCGCTGACGCGCGCCGTGTTGTTTTCTTTATCGCTTCTTGGTGCGTTTCCGTACCCACCAGAAGAGAATTGTGCTTTGTGACCAAAAATACACCATTTTGTAATCACTTTTACGTTCGGAAACGGTGCCGGCTATTCTTCTGATCTTGGGGACCCGGACCAAGCACGCGCGTGTGTGTGTGTGCATCGATCAGCCAGACAAAGCGATACTCTGGCTTCGCTTTTGGCGGATCTACTGCGCCCACAGAGAACAAATGGTGCACGATCCTTTTTTTTAATGTGCTCCAGCAGAGTTGCAGTTTGCAGCGAACGTTGCCCAATAAAAGTCATCGCAAGCAGCCACTGCACCAACCATCAGATCGTTCGATCGTTTCTCACATCCAAGCGGCTTCATGCACTGCACTCGTCCCCCATCACAATCATCCCACCAAATGTAGCGAGAGCGCAAGACAGTTTTGCGAAACCGAAAATCGTTCCATTTCTGCCGCATTAAAATGTTGCGCCAGTTCTGCCAGCCAGAGGGTGCCCCCCACACAGCGCACGGTGGAAAAAGAAAACACTCATTAGCACTGGGCACCGGGAAAGAACGGGCAGAAAGGGTCGGTTACACTCAAGCAGGCGTGATAAATCGAACAATGAGTAATCGATTTTAACCAGATGTTTAGGAGAACTAACTCGCTCTCGAGCTGTTTCTGGGACGCCCCCGTACAGGCAGAAAGAAGTGGGGGGGGGGGGGGTACAAGGAGAGTTAAGTGGCCAAAAGTGCTTGAACGGTGCCGATGAGTCGGAAATAGCCATTGGATACACATAAACACAACATAATGGATAAGAGGGAGTGAATCGAGCGAGCGAAGTGCTTCAACATTTGCAAACTAATGTCGATTTTTAATACGTTTAACGAACCGCTCCTGCCGGTAAGCTTGTATTAAGTCCGCTACCCTCTGGAACAGGCTACAGACGCTTTCATCAGGCTACACTAATTTCAGTCCTACACACTAGCAGCATCGCTGTCAATCGTACGGTTACACCCTTGCCCTAATACGTTGATCCTTTCTAAAGCGCGTTCGTACGTAAAGCACCTAGTAAATCACGTTAAGGCCCGTACCGGTACGGCGTGCTGCCGGCCGTTCTGCTCCGAGGGTGCCCTACCAGCCACGACGACACATTATCCCCACAAAACACACACACAATATTGCTGCCGACCGATACCGATCTTGCCCATTCTCTAATGTCTCTTTGTATGTTCTTTCTCCCAACTTTTCATTCCACAGGTCGATGGTGTTCGAGGCGAGAATGGTCATCACCATCCGATGCCCGAGTCGATCAGTCCCGGCGTGTCCTGTACTCTTCCGTCTTCCTCGGCAGCCCTGGTAAGTTGGTGCACGTCACCGCACAGTACTGCACAAAGCGAGCGTCCCCGCTCCCGGGTGTTTGGGAGATGGTGCCGATGACAATGATGATAGTGTGTACACTGACTCCTCTGTTACTCCACACCACTATGTTCCTTTTTTGGGGAGGGGGGGGTTCCTGTGGGCAAAAAACGTGAACGTTAGCGAACGTACTGGTTGCTATACATGTGCATATCTGTCACCATATACCTTACCCTTCTTTTGTCCCTTGTGCCAGCGGCGCACGTACAAACGAACCGGTGCGTTGTGCACGTGCACAAAACCGCCTCCTGGGTACGTGTCTTGCACACCTACCTATCGACCAACAAACCTTGGCCTTTTCCACCACTGCGCACCGGTCCTGTGGTCGTAGCAAAACGTGGAAAATGAGCACACCTTCTCACAATGGTACACCATGAAGCGGCGAACACTAAACCGGAACACACGCCATCGTTTTGTGCCCCCCCTACCACGCGTGCCTTGCCCGTGAGACGTCCAAACCCACCAATTGGAAGTTGTTGCAGAAGTTTTCCACTTTTCTAACCCGCCTCCACGTCGGACTCCAGGGCCTTTTGTTCGGGATTCGGTCGGCTTAGGCGGCTGGCGCTTCACGGTGCACACACACACAGGAGAGAACCACGGCCAACGTCGTCTGCATCCGTCATCTGCACGAACGTCTGAAATTGACATGTTACAGCGAGGGTGGTTGAGAAATTACTCAATGTACGGCGATTCAACTGCTTCCTCTCCTTGCTCACCCGCTCACCTTCCATGTCCGGTCTACTATCGTTTTCATTTTTACGCCCGATAATAGCCTCTTCATACACACACACACACTCATTTCCCACCAGCAAACACGAGGGACTCGGTTCTGCGACTGCACGTTTGCTGCCTTTATTTGTCTGGATGGGCAGTTTTCGGCCTTTTTTAGATTGCTTCACCCCATTCACCCGCGTACGGTTGCTGAAAAATACATGGGGAAATAGAATATTTCCCATCCCCGGAACGACACACTTTAAGAATTGGCAACCTCTGGCTGGCCTGGCATCGTCGAGCGATTGCCCAAAAAAGGGGTGCGCGAACCAGCATACGTTCCGAAGATCTTCATACCGGCGTTGGTAGGCATTCTGTGGCAAATGGCGCTGCGGTACCGGTGTACAATCCAACACAGCAGCAACAATAGGTTAAGCGGTAGAACAAAACGCCATGACCCCTGGAAGCGATCGGTTTGCTTGCCAAACTACACGTGTAATAAGGTTTGGCCTTACGGTGCACGCGTGTCCAGAGCGGTGACGGGTGGGCGGACGATTCACTCACTCTGTCCCTCTCTCCGGAAGACGATTTCGATTGCACACCGCCGCAAACAAGTACCGTGCCGCCGGCTCAGTACCAGCCCCGGTCCGATGGTCTGTGACTGACAGGATTTCAACGTCAGGAAGTATTGTTGGTGGATTTTTTATTTGGCGACGGGTGGCACCACCCGGTCGGTTTCGAGGGTGAAATCGTTCCGCCATGGTTCAGGAGCTCGCATTTTTTTTCGCTTCTAAAAGACAAAGAGGATATCTCTTGTTCCCGTATACGCCACAAACTTTGTTATGTGACCGGATTTTTGACAAGCTGCACACAAAAAAAAAAAAAACCCGCAGTACCATTGCACAAGATGTTGCCCACGGCGATGTAAATAAAATCATTACACGGATGATGAGCGGAATAATAATTCAGACCGAGGGAGTTTGCGATTCATACGACAGGAGCTGGCATTTGCAGCAGGCTGGAGTGGATTCGATTTTGGGGTATTATTGACAGTTTTAAAGGTTTCTGAACGAACCGCCCGGCCACTATCTAATCGTATTATCTAATTTGGGGCCATTCAACCACGAAAACAACAGCGAGACTTGTCAACATTATCATAGACTCATAAATTGGAAAGCCTTGGGGGAAGATATGTTGTTTCTTTTTTTCTTTCTTCCCTCTTCTTTCGAGCTAAAGACGAAGAAACGATAGAGCGCGACAGTGTCCATTTAAAGACACACACACTCTATTTGGAGTACGATCGATAGCGAAGGCTTCTGAAGTGATCGCATAAACCAGCGAGCGCATAAGGAAAATAGGAACGGTGTCTGATGAACATCGAAATGAGTAGAAAGAATCAGATAAAGAACGAAAAGATTTAAGCTGAAATTGGAAGTGTGCTGGTTGGGAAGAGCCGGCAAGGAAACGGCACAGCCAAAAAAGTTAAGGTGGAACAAAACTCACGACACGAAAGAACAAAATGAGTGAAAAATTTCAATCCAACCGATACGCGCCGCTGGAATAGGGAAACGCTGACGCTGATGAGCGAGACTCATTGGTTATCGTTTATCGTATACGTATGCGCGCCTTGAAGAACGAAACAAGGACTGGACTGGAAAGATTAACCGAGACATTTCTTTTGCTTCCCCCTTGGCTTCGGGTTTCTTCCCGCCACACCGCCTCTGCACCATCGCAACAAGGGCGACGAGATCCCGGGGTTGATCGAGAAACGAGATTCTCGGGCTTGGCGGTTCCGAGCAGAGCATCTTCTCCCTTCAGCGTTTTTGATCCACGGCCTAACCCCACAGAATACGCTTTTCGTGCTGTTATCTGGTTTTGTAAGTTGTTTTTTTTTTTTTTTTGTTTTGTTTGGTCAATCTTCTCCCGTTTCTTCTTCCTTCCATTGGATGCTCTTTGCCGTGTGACTGTGTGTGTTATAGTGTTTCGGTTCCTTGATTCGTTCTTCTCCAAACGAATCCCATCCTAAGGAGATTCTTCTTTGGCGTTTACCTTTTCCCTGCGCACCGTACGCTCCGAAATGGAGATCAACTTTGATCCATCTCTCTTGATTTGAATACATATTTGTTTGAACACTTTCCCAGCGCACCGTTGTATCAAGGTGCCCCCGGTCTGGGTGACCGCCGTCGACGGGACAGTGCGGTGGGTGGAGGGCGATGCTTTTGTTGAAAGGGAGCATCGGTTCTTGAGCTTGAGCGGGCAAACTGAATGTATCGTCAACCGGCACCGACCACATCCATCCCACCACAGTTCCATCAGTTCCGGGCATCCAAACCGGTGTATGTGTGTGTGTGTGCGTGCATTCCATTGTGTGCGCGCGTGAAGAAGAGGGCGAAGAATATTACAAATCATTTTATTAAAATGAAGCGCGCAAGATCACGAGAAAACGGATCGAGTCCACCACACACCGGTTGCGCAGCCCGCACGAAACGAGACATTCTTCAAGGATTGATTTTTGTGTCGGAAGAACGGAGACAGAGCGAAGCAGGGACAGGTTTCAATTTTCCATCCCGAAAGCCGTCGTCCGACGACACTGGATTAAGAAGCGACGGTGCGGTTGCAACAGCTTCGAAATCGAAGGCACACACATCGGGAGAAGACAATCCGCGGCCATCGTCACCCGCGCCCGGGTTAAAGCATTGCACACTGGGATGGTTGCGGTGTGGTGTGCGGTGGTTACGTTAGTGCCCGGACGATATCATCAATTTGTGGCTCCCCGGGACCCCCTCCCCCCACCCAACGGGCAGCAGCAGCAACAACTCGGAGCACCCAGGGAAACGTTTTCGGAAGCGGAAGGTGGCCCCTGCTGGTGGCGGTACAGAGGTGCAGAGAGATATTCTGAAATGTATTTAATATATTTGACAGACAGACGACGCTTAAGCGGTTGCGTACAGGTTTTTTTTTTCGCTCTCTTCTCCTTCTGATCTGTCTCCTTTTTTTCGTTATTTCAAGTTTCTTGTACGAGATCTTCCAAGAGCTGTGTCCGGGGGGACAGATGCCCTCGGTTTCTAAAAAGTTGATGGTGGTTGCGTTTGTGTGTGATTCTCTTTTTTTTTAGTTCTGTTTTTGTTTCCCCGCACTTCGATTTCGCGGACGGGGCAAAAACAGTCTTACCGTCCGGAGAGTCGCCTCCGCCTGCCTGTCCCGAGCCTGCCATTTTGCGTACCCGCGGAAGTGTAGTCTCGGATGTAGAAGGCCAGCTTCTTTACATTCTGTCAAACGTGTGTAGGTGTGCGCAAAGCATCGCGAATGAACGAATAGTGGCCAAAAAAAATCACTACTCCCCACAAACCTCACGACCAACAAACCCGTGAGACGAAAACTGACTGGTTCGCAGGCAGCAACCAGCCTTAAAAAAATGACGAAAAAACCACGACCCTCCGTTTCTTCTTACTGCTTCTGCTATCTCGTCCCTCAACCCACACACACACCGCCCCCCCCTCCTCTCCCCCCTCCCCCCGTGTCCTTTGCAACGGAATCTTTGCCCGATCGGAATAAAATAAAGTCAGTTTTTTGACGAAACAATTCACAAAACTGGGATGAGAAATCAAAAACAGCACCCAACCGTGACCGCATGGTTCCCGAATGATGATGATGATGAGATGATTGAATCGCGTTTAAATTTGAATAAATGAAGCGAACCGAGAAGCAGGAAAAAAAAGCGCCCCGACAGGCCTGTGCCAGCCAACAAACCTTCGGACTCCCCGGACATCCCAAAAGCATTAGCCCAGCCGTAGCCGGCGAAGCAGCGGACCGGTTGACTGGTAGGATAAAAGACTAAACATTATGCTGCGTACGGTGTGCAGGGCAGATGGGAGGGGAGGGAGGGAAGAACCTAACCACAATTCTAAGGGTAGCGAGAGAGTTAACCTTACCATAAGCATTTTTTTTAATGCTACGATGCTCGCTCTTCAAACCGGGAGGGATGGGTAAAAAAACACAAAATTTTAAATTAAAAATCTACGATTTGATGACGCACAACAACAGCGTACGATTGGGGCATTATGGGCTCGTCGGAATCGCACCGGCTATCAAAAACGTTCGGCATTCAAACTTTAAATCACGAACGGTTCTCGCACCGATCGATCTTCCTTAACAGCAGTGGAAAGGCCCGCCCGACAGCATGTCCTGCCCCGAAAGCTTGAACCTTGGGTGCCTTCTGTGTGATTTGTTTGCCTGTGAGAGGTTTTTTTTTATTTTGATTTGCTTCTTTTAATTTTGTGTAACCCGCTTCCCCTTTGCCTTTGCAAATCGCAAAATGCCAATTATGAGACGAATCGGGCGCGCTTTTTTGTGCGTTTAGATTCCACCCGTAGGAAACCTGTATTTGAATTTGCATATTTATTCCAATCAAAAATATGCTTACCGAAGCACCGTTTAAAAGAAATTATCTAATCAAACCCTCGCCCGCCCAACACCGGGTTGGTTGAAGGTTGGTGGCTAAACACCCATTTGCTGAGAGCCACCCGAACCAATCTCCGTGTTTTTCATCTCAACTAATTTTCCGCAACGCGCACTTGAATAATGCACAACCGTTCCGAACTGAATGCGACCAATGTGTCCTACCATCAACACTCCCCCCCCCAAACTCGCCACACATTTGTGGATGTGGAATAAATTTAAAAGATAAATTTAAGCAGATTTGCGTCGAAATGCATTTACGGTGTCGGTGGAGGCGCCCTCGCTCGGCCGACGGAGTGCATCATCACAACAACAACTGTGCTGCACACAAATCGGGTGGCGTGCGATCAACGATCGAGCTTGAAATTCGATCGGCACACACCCTGCCCCAACGCGTCTCCGCCGCGGCTTGGGCAATGCTTATCAAACAAAACACGTCACATTAATAACACCAGCGCCCTGGTCGCGAATGGGTCGTTTTTTGCGTGTGTGTATGTGTGTGTGTGTAAGCGGGGGGAGGGGGGGAGAACAGCCACCCCTAAATGCGCTTGAGAACGGAGCGACAGCCGACACAATGCAGAGCGAAGAAAAAGACGAAGAGAAGCAGGAGAAAAGGCAAACATTTTGGAAGAAGAGTACACATCCCGCCAAGGCTTTGCATTATAGAGGAAGAGCCGGGCCCGATTTGGGCACCGAGACGCGATCGGAAAGCAATATGTTAAAATATACGCGCTTGATTCACGTTTCACGGCTGATTATCCCAGTTGGGCGGCTAAAACATATCGAGGAGGCAGGGGGTAGGGGTCGGGTCGGATGGAAGGGGAACGGTCAAGAATTTCGTCCCATGGCGAATTCCCATCGTTCGATCGCCCATTAACTTCCCATGTCCGATAAACCTCCTGTCAGTGCTGACCCCGGGAAACCTCACCATTCCGGCAAGCCCAACAGCCGTCCCTGTGTCTCGTCCTGCTTGCCGCCAACCCGGGAAACGGGGGAAATAGTTGCACCAAAAAAAATGAAATGCGCAAACCGACGACCGAGCAGCATTTCAAGCTTTTGAAACTTCGAGTGGGAGTCCTAGCTGACTAATGGTGATGGTGCGCTTCTGGCGGTCACAAGCCAAATTGAAATGAAACAAATTACGCTGAAAACCCTTTCCACCGTCTTGTCATCTTGGGTCTGCCACCTACCCTCCCATCTTCCCGGTCACTTGCAACAGTCAAGCGAAAAAAGTTACCGCTTAATGTTACCCACTTAAGGAATCTAGCAGGTTCCAGCGAACCGTGGCACGTTTAGGGATCGCCACCGACGGCTCTCGGTGCACCCTTCTGCACAACTGGTCTGCCATTCTCCACACTGTCAAATTTACACTATTATACAAGTTTATTAACAGCATCACTCGTCCATTTTGTATCCCAGCCATCTTCCATAAGCATAAGTTTCATAGTTAATAATCTTTACTCCACTCAGCCACCACACGTACCACCCCCTCAGGAAAAGCCTCCGTTTCGATGTGAATTGCTTCCTTCAAAGTGTATTCCCTGCCAAACCTTCCAACCACAAACGCGGACTAGGACGTGGGAACTAAACGGACTAAAACGTGAACGCATTTTTAACACATTTTACTAGCCAATTTTTCACACATTTTCCTCACGCCTGTCCGGACACGTGATGAAATAAAAAATGCTACGAATAATCCAAACCTTTTTGGCAGACTCCTATCCCTTCGCGCATACCGAAGTTTAACAATGATTCGCTGTACCTTAAAACGTTGCTTCATCGTTCCACTACTGCTTCCTCTTCTTCCAGGTGATGCCAGCAATACCAGCATCGGCAGCGGCGAGGGTACCGGCGAGGAGGACGACGATACGAGCGGCAAGAAAAACCAAAAGAAGCGGGGGATCTTCCCGAAGGTGGCCACGAACATTCTGCGGGCGTGGCTCTTCCAGCACCTAACGGTAAGTAGAGCTTGTAGAAGAAAATGCTTCTATCGTTTTTTTTTTTTGTTTTCCTTCTCTTCTGACGCCGTGTGCTGCAATCGGGCCCTTTTTTTGCGCGCGCGATAGCCAGGCGGCTTTTCCTACTCTCCCAAGGCGCCCCAAGTGCTCACGCCAACCGTTCGTCCAATCTAGATCGTTGTCTATTGGCCGGGGGGGGGGGGGGCTCTCCGTTTTACGTGCAATTTTCCCAAGCCCATCCTAAGCTTTGGCGAGAGGTCAAACGCAAGCCGCTTTTGTACTTTCCCCGATTGCCCATTAGACCCCGTAATTGAAGCATCTCGATAACGACCACCACCCGCTTGTTCAAAGGAGGGGGCGGGGTGGGGAGTATAATCGATACACGTAGGGAGGGAAACGCGGCGGAGTGTGTGGGAAGCGAACCATGCCCGGAGGGGCGTGTTATCTGGTCTCTTCAATGCGTCTCCCGTTTTGATTCACCTTCCCCCGCCGGTCGGGGAGGGAGAGCGTGAGATAAATGTATTTTTTATGCATTTTCTTAAATGATATAAATGATTTCATTCGCGCGCACGCGGTACGGCAAGATTACACTTACAGATGGGCTATCTATAGCCATGTAAATAGCTTTTATGGGCCACGCTTAACGAGGTAGCAAAAAGTAAGAGACACAGCCATTGAGCGCAATTGCGAAGAGAATGCAGCGCAGATAATACATTCCGTGCATGGGCGATAAAGAGCATGTCAAACAGCTGGGAAAACGAGGGCGCAAGTTAACATTTTTAAGATTGGTTCATAATTTCCAACGAAGATGCTCGGGCAGGATGGGCTTTACACTAATTAGAGATTAAATGTGAAATGATCATAAATGGCATCAATTAAACTTTTCCTCTTGAAATAATTGACTTTGCTCTGTTACTGCTTTTCAGCAACTGTTTGGCATTTTTTTGTACGTTAATTGCAGTAGCGCTATGATAAAAGTACGTGATACGATTTTTCCTTTTTTTTCTAAAACATGTTTTACGGAAATGTTGAAAAACGTTAATGAGTTGTAAAATAGCAAATTATTCAATATGTAAAAAGCTGTACTGTGTGCTAAGGATAACATAAAAATGTACGGCAAATCTGTCGTGCAACCAACCATTGAAAGTAAGCTCACTAGCTGGGTCGTATTCAAATCTCACCTAGTTAGATTCAAATGTATACTGAAAACGATTGAAGAACACCGTAAGACATGTAACAATTAAATTTTTATCAATTAAATTAAAGCAAACAGCAACAACACTAAACCAGTGTCGTCCATAAAACATTGCGATTCAATCATTATAATGACTAATGGTGGCCAATATATCGCTGAAAGCGGTTTCGCGCCGGCATCTAATCCCTCCCGAAAAACTTTTCCCGAAAACCTTCATACATCGTTTGGGAAATGGAATGGTTTTTCTTTAAAAAAAATCGAAGCGTACTTTTTCCCCCTTTTTCACCCTCCACTCCAAGCAACCATTCCTTTGTCGCGCCCGCCCTGCCCCCAAAGGGTGTCGAATTGTGTTCGTCTCCTAGCCCGCGCACGCTCAAGTGATGCGTTTCAATTTCCTTGATGCGTTTCGCTCCTCTTGGCCCGCGCTCGCTCCGTCCGGTGACAGTTATAAATGTACTCGCAATTGACCCGTGACAATCTTCCCTTCGGTGCGCATTGCAAATGGACCAAGAATGCACACCACCAGAGGGAGATAAGGAAGTGTGTCGAAACGAAAGGCTATATGCAATCGAGAGTCAAGAGATAGCCAAACCCCGACGGGCCTGAAATGGTGGGCATGGGCAAGGATACGCACAAATGGCACTTGAAAACATTCACTAACTAATGCAGTGTGTGTGTGTGTGTGTGTGTGTTCCTGGTCCCGGGACGGCTGCAAAAGGAAGAAAAAAAAACAGGAAGGAAAGGAAAGTTACTCCACACACACACACACACACTCACTCGAGCAGCAAACAAACG
Source organism: Anopheles epiroticus (assembly GCA_000349105.1). Lineage (NCBI taxonomy): Eukaryota > Metazoa > Arthropoda > Insecta > Diptera > Culicidae > Anopheles > Anopheles epiroticus. The sequence continues at coordinate 142,444 of KB671485.1, read as the reverse complement.
GAAAGGGAAGGGGCCCACCAATCGATCAATCGTATCGAATCAAGGGGTGGAATAGATTACGCCATAGACACACACGACACTCACGGGCACACGATCACTGCGGCACACAACCACCCTCCGTATGGGGACGGCCGTGTTGCCGTGCGTCACACGATTGCCAGTCCGAAAAGTGTTACGAACCCGCCGGACAGCAGCAGCAGCAGCAGCAGCACCTAAACAAAAGCAGGTTCGGGATGATTCTTTCGAAAACCATTTCGGTCTTCTGAAGAGAAGCAAGCCCTGAAGAGCAGGGAGGGCGCAGCAAACGCACTCTCAGACTCTTTATGCGAGTTCTAGAAGCATGCAGTGATGTTCTATTGAACGGATCGAACTGGTCTCATCATCCCAGTGCTCGACCACACACACACACACGCAAATGTTACGCAAATCACACCCAACGGAACTGCTTCAATGCCGAAGGAAAACACAGCAGTGTACGATGAAACACCGAGACCACCCCACCCCACCGGACCAGTGTTTTCTCGAAGAAATGCCATCGGGGTACTTGCCGTAACGTACCCACCCCCTGCCCTGCCCGAAGAGGGGCATACAAAATGCAATAATGCAAATTTATTCCGACATCACATCATCTAGCATTTGTTCACACTTTGCTTCGGTAATAGGACGACTTTGACGGGTGTTTTGTTTTCCTCGTCCACCATCCACCACCCTCGGCCAACCCGTTCGCTTTCCTAAAGATGGGAAAGGGGAAAAGAACATAGAACCATGTTTGCTAATTAAATCGTCGGTATGCCAAGTAGTTTCGGATGTTGGCTGAGATGTTGTTGTCTTGTCCGCTCGTTCCATTCCGATCGTATGATATGCCTTAGCCTCTTTGCACCTTTGCATATGGCCGCCGGGTGTGCTGCGCTGCTGCCCGTAAACCCGCTTCTCGCACCGGTGAAGCTCGCTGTTAAATAAATCATTCGCCTCATAACTTAAGAGTCGTAAAAGTGTAATAAATTTTATCCATTCCGGACGATTCGGACCTCGCCTCGTCTATCAAACGCGCAGTGGGGTGATCGGTCCAAATCGTACCAGACGACGAATGTCATCTTAAAAAAACAAAACACCGCCGGCTGGCCTGGGCAAAGAGGCGAAAGATGATCGATATCGTTTTGTGTGTTATTAATTCCCTCCACCCGCCCCCCCCCCTCCCCTGCTCTCTGGTTCTTGCCCATAAAATCGGTTCCGGAATTCGAACACATTTTCACGATCAAACAGTTCCGTTTGCGGCGACAGACGGCGTGAAAAAAAGACGTCGTGAGGAAGGGAAGGGGTGGGTGGCGGAGAGGGAATGAAGAAATTTAAAACAAAAGGGAAAACAGTGCGTACACACACACACACACACACACACACACACCACATGCCCCCGGTGATCATCGTTTAATGCTCATAAACATCATCTCAAACTGTGATCGCTGCTCTCGCCAGCCCGCAAAACGCTAGCGTGAAAAGTCTGCCTGCCGGCCACCCGCTCGTTCACAACCCATCATTCCCAATAGGGGTTGTTTTTTTATATTCTATCGCTCCACCTCCCTGCTCCATAGCCCACCAACACCATCTCCTCCAGCTACCATTACTACTATTACTCCGGCTCAAACGCGGCAGATGATCGTTTTATTGCATTTTCATTGCCGGAACGATCGATCGATTTGGCGATCAACCGGTGTTTTTGTTTTATTTCTTTTTTTCCTTCCCCGACCCGCCTCACCCGCCCGGTGCGATCGTTTACGACGTGAGGAAAGGGAAGGGGCGAGGGGGTTTGTCGATTTTTTTTTTCTTCTGTTTCTCAACCCTCCATTTGGACCTAATTTTTACTACTTTACATTAAATTGAAACATTTGACATTAATCCAAACGATCGGGGGAAACTGGCAGATCTTGACACGGGGACATATGCCCGGCCGGTAGAAATGGAAATGGAGATGACTTTTTCTTGCTTTGTTTTCATCCCTCCCTGCTTGCAACCATTGTACAGAAGGGGAGAGATAGAGCGAGAGAGACAGCGACAAAAGAAGGGAGGCACAATGACTCACGATTAATACGATCGATCGTATGATTCGATCGATCACTCGCCGGTACACCTTGCTGTTTGATGTCCGTTGAAACCATTCATCCGTTCCCTCCCGGGCAGACGAGGGTGACAGCGGGGACAGTTGCATATGGTGTAGCAAGCAGCACATGCAATTGTCCTTCCACTCGCTTGCATACTCATGGTTAAATGCATTATGCCAGTCCGCTCCCAGTTGCTCCGTTCCTCCTTCTGTCTCCGCGGCGGGAAACCGTTGTTGCACGGTTGATTTGTTGCGTTCGGTGCGGTAGGGACACAAGGAAAGAAAAATAAAATCAACTGCATCAACCATCAGGCGCTGTAAGCGAAAAAATAGCCTACACACTTATGCACGAAACACACCACCCGCACACAAAACCATACCCCCTCCGTCCTGCCTGGAAGCAAAGAGGATGGCGGGCAAGTACGCTACAAACTGCAACTGCAGCAGCTCCCAGCAGTTGCGTACACCGGTACACACGGCGGAATGGGACGGAACACCGCACTCCACACACAGTTGCAGGTTCATTCCTGATAAACATGCAGCAACAAAAACCCTCAGGGACGGCTGAAAAAAGCAACAAAAAAAACATACACACAATCACCATTCGACTAATAGTCGTAGTAATACGGTACTCGCCTTCACCAACTGAACCCAGTTCGACCCCATCTCCCCCACCCTCCCCCCTCCATTCTTCCCTTTCTTCCAGTGAAGGATGGCCTCGAAGGTCTCTCTTCACGGGTGCTTCGAGAACGATGTGTACGATTAAAATACAAACGGTGAACCGCGAGCGCACGGATCCGTTTTGTGACGAACACTGGACGTACACCACCCTGTGTCCCACCATCACGTCGCAAGCGCATTGCAGCGCAAAACACACAGCGAAATAAAACAAACTCCACAGCAGAGGCAGCCCCAACGGGGCAGACAAGAAGACGGAACACACAAAACCCCGTAGGCACGTCGCACGGTGCCCGGGGGAGACGGTTGGCACGACACAGAAGACACTGGGACGACGGGGTCTCTCTCCTGGTTTTCTTATGCATTTCGCGATGGAATATCAATGACCACTCGGTCGAGAACGGAGGCGGCTTGGATGGAGCTTTTTCGAACGTTCGCGTACTCCCCCCCCGGATCGCGCTTCCTCTGGCCAGGAATCCCGGACGTCTCGGTTGCACCGTTCCACAAAAAAGAAAAGAAAAAGAAAGGCAACCAAGAAGGCCAGGGAGGCAGCAGCGGGCCGTTCGTGCAGTAAGGACTGATTTAAGAGCATTTTTCGTATTTTATATGCATATACATGGGCAATAATTTGCATTACATAAATATAAATGTCTAAAAATATTTGTCAGTCCGTATTGACATTCACGTGGAAGGATAAGATAATTTTTCCCACCCTTAGTTCACTCCCATTTCCCTTCTTCCCAACCCCCGTAAATCGTGATACGAAAGCGCGAAGGAGGGGGCGAAATTTGCCATTCGCGAATGCCATACACCATCCCGGATCTCCTGCCAAATGCAATGCTTGCGGGTGCAGGCGCATCCGATGCACCATGCACCGCAACAGCAGCAGCATGCAGGAAGGTTAAATAATGAAATCACAAAGCTTGGTACTCACCCGGCATGCGCTGCACCATTCCACTGGGCGTGTGTGCGGTACATGTTTATTTTTTCGGCTTGTTTCCACATGTAAATGTGGACGATATGGCCGCGCGTGGGTCAGGTTGAACCGCGTGGATAAAGTACGTAGGCAGGATCGCATGTAGATGTGATGGCGCTTTCTCGCCATCGGTCCATGTAAGTACGCGACCCCGAACGAGCAATCGGTGTTACCGTTGATCACTGTTACTGCACGAACACGGTACGTTGGCGGGCGGGAGTGCGCGCGCGCGATCGGACACCACAGGATCAATGTTAAACAATTAAATATTATTAATTGACCGATCAATGCAGGGCATGTGACGGGAATCCTAAAATTGCAAGATGATGTAAAAACGAATACTATTAGTAAGAATAAAATGCTAGGGTTAATATAAAAAGGAGCATTGAAAAAGAGATGTTGGTAATGCTGATAACTTAATTATTATCAATATCTACTCAAAATCCCAGCGGGAATGGTCCTTAAGCCTTCTTCTTCACCAAAATCCCCGACACGCTATCACGCCATCCAACTGGCAGCAAACGACCGTAAAAGTACGTTCAGCATTGTCAGCCCAAAACTAAACAACGACCCTAAACAGCATCCTAATCGAGCCTCTCAGATTTTAATTAACAAACAATCGAAAAGAGATCAACCCTAGCAACCAGCTTCCAGGTTCCGTTTGGCGGTGATATTATGCCAACTCCGGAGCAGCACGTTCCCACCTTTCTCAATCATCGAAGGGGTCGAAAAGTGGCGCTTGAAATGCTGTCGTCTACTGCCAGAGCATACTTTGCATCGATGTACAAAACACCATGCGCCAATTGAGAGTACGGCACTGATTTCAATTTGTTCCTTTTCTCTTTTCTTCACAGCATCCCTACCCATCGGAGGACCAGAAAAAGCAGCTGGCACAAGACACGGGGCTGACGATATTGCAAGTTAATAACTGGTAAGTGCTTACAAAACACGACGGAAAAATCAAATCCAAGCGATACAAGAGTCCCACTACCGCCACAGCGCTTGAGTGTGGGTGAAAAACCGTATATGCCAAGCGAGGTTAAGTTAACTAAACCCCTTTTCCTAATAGCAGCAATGCTTGGTGAAAATACGGCCGCCAATTCCCGTGTGTACCTAAAATAGGAAAAAGCAGAACGGGGTGTGTAAAACTTCTGTTCTTATTAAAAGGAGGGAAGACCGGAGAGGGTAAATTAAGCCAGCAAGCACACAAAACCTCAGCCGGTTGAAGGTGGCAAGCAAATTTGTTGTTTGCCCACAGAACCTCACACACAAAGGCGCGCGCGCGCCACCTCTTCAAAGGGATTTAGGCCATAGGCCGTACGTACTTTACTTACCTTGGGCACGTGAAAACACCACATGAGTGGAAGGTTTACCGACAGGATTCCTTCCGGATAGGGTTCCGCAATCCCCTCGCAGTGGTGCAGATTTGCCGAGGTTCGCCGGGCGTTGTAATTGTTCGATTGTTATACTGACTCACTCTCATCGCCATTGTTTTGTTCACCACACTCGTGCACACTCACTTCCCTAAGGAAAGGCACCTAATTCTACCGATCGGAAGGGGGTCTTCAAACACTAGCTCCGCTTCAAATGGAGGCCAATTTACTTTGCACTGTTTGCTTTGATTAGTACAATTGGCACCTCGTGCTAAATGGCGGAGCGGGCGTGCATATTTTGACAGCTAGCATATGTCAAACGGTTTGTGCATCATGGTTGGAGCTGCGCGTAAACAAAAGTGAATCGAGGAGTGTTTTTATTTTTTATTCAATTGTGTGGCACCTTTTCTTAATGATTATGTGTAAAGTAGTTATTAGCGTGTTTTTTAATCGAACCCATGTAAGCAAATTTCAACTACGGTGAATCCTGGATAAGAATGAACCTCGAAAATATATTTTACTTGGGGTTTACATTTCTATTTGATAGAGTTTATTCATGTACAAACCAGCGGGTCGTCAAACAAATTCTCCCATAGCAAGACTTTCTACCAAAATCAGATTTCTAATATACATGTTTTACTGTTTAAACATGAACCATAAAGGATTATCATAAGCAAATGTTACCAGCGGCCGATAGTTGTTCAGTTCATATTAGTTTCTAATAGTCCTTCCTGCTGTGTTGAGATCCTTCCTGTCGTGCTTAAAGGACCGGTAGCAATGCCATATATTTTCCAATTCATGTCCCATCGAGTCCCGGACTCAATCATTTTCCCCCATAAGAGAAATACACACGATCCGAATGACCCCCACGTGTCCGGCACGAAAACAGGCCGAAAAAAAACCCCTTCACCCTGCCGCTTCTGCTTACTGGGTCATTTCAAATTCATGCGAAATTCTTGTCTCACTTTCTTTGCTTTCCTTCCCCGCTGGGATGCCCCTCCACTGTCCTGCAAACAAGCCAAAACCCGGCCATATCTCTGTATGTCACCCTTCGATGCGGATGAAAAGCAATTTTCATGTTTAACTTACGACGCTGCACAAACAAATATCTAAACAAAAATGAATTCCGTACCCTTTCCGGTCGCACCGCACTGTCGCACTGGTCACTGTCCCTACGAACATTGCCCCTCAACAACGGTAGCAGTTTTGCCCAGCCGAAAAGGCAAACGGTAGGGAAATGAAAGTAAGAATCCGTGGCACCGGAGGGAAAAAAAGCCCCGAGAGCGAAAGGGCGAGTGTGGAAGCTGCTGCCGACCCGAAACTTCCAACAATCACTAGATGAGGTGATTTATTATTGTTTAATTTCCATAAATCAAATAAACTGTGCAATCCAATCCGAATCGCATCCCCGCCACACCACCCACCCGCCGGCGTGTGCACGCTCGCGGTTCGTTTTTCCGCCTCAACTCTACGCAGCTGAGAGCAGGGAAAGAAAATTGCCTTACCCGCAACCCCCGTTCGGGCCGAGTTTTTGGAATCCACGCTCAGCTCCACGGCAGCACGTTTCGAGGGGGGGGTGCTGATCCGGCACCGATAGGGAAAACGCCAACGCCGGGCTAAGATGTGTAATTCGGGAATGAAATTCTTTCGGAAAAGCGGATGGGACTGTCTCGTAACCCCGGCCCGTTCCCACCCCTGCTGACGGGACGGACGAACCGAAGCACGACCCGGAGAGGAAGTAATCTCTTTTTTGGGAAAATTTTGGGTTGGAAATTACAGATTCTTATCAGACCGCTCGCTCGTTTCGTTGTTTTTCCAACCCCACCGCGCCGCCTTCTTTCGGGGCTTGTTCGGCCCTTGCTCGCAAACGGTCGACAACAACAAGCACTGTGACGGATTCGCACGGGTTCGTAAACGAGTCGATCGAGAGCATACACAAACCCAATAATACACACAGGCAGCCACCATTACAACACAGTGTCACACACAGTGAGTTTTTCCCCCTTTTGAATGTTTTATCACCTCGCGCGCGCTTGCTTATCCACCTCCACCGCCCCGCCCCGGGGTCTGCCCGCTTCTGTCGGGGGAAGCGCGGAAAACACGACGCCCGAGATATCCTTCATCCCTCCGGTGCTCGGTTCAACTCTAATCATTTCACTTCACTTGATTAATGTGTTTGTTCCATTTTCTCGAAACCAACCCAACGCCCTGTGTGCCCTGGAGCGGCGTCGCTCTACAGGCCGGCCTGAACGGACGGACGGACGGATGCGGGAGAGTTTCTGTCTGTCTTATCCTTTTATCAGAACGTCGCTGCTCGTCCACGGCCTCGTCCTTGCCGCCGTTTTTGCTTGTTTGTCTGTTTTTCTCATTCGATTCTTTTTCTTCTTTTCTTCTTTTCTCGGCAGGTTTATCAACGCGCGGCGTAGAATAGTGCAACCCATGATAGATCAGTCCAACCGAGCAGGTTAGTATCAGTGCCCGGGAGGCACCGTATCGTCGTGCAACGGCACCGAAGCTGCCCTTGTTTTGTCCTTATCCGCTGTAGCGTAGCTAATGGTTGTTAATGTGTATTGTATTTGCGTTTGTAAGCGAAGTAGCGCAATTTTATCTCATCCAAGCACCTTTTTGGCCGGCCCGCTTTTTCCTTTCCATGAGAAAGGGGGATGATGGGTGGAGGATCTTCCCCTTCCCCTCCACCCGGAAGATTCGTAGACAAGCGGTGCACGAGCTACAGTTATTTGTGATAGCACAAGGATCTACATTCCATTTGCCTTTCTTGATAGCATTGTAGCGTTTCGTTGTTAAAATGAATTAGTTGGAATGTTTCAAAGTAGCGCACATTCAAACGTACAGACACACAATCATTTTCTGCGCGTTAAAACTCCTCTCCTGTTGCCTAAATGATCCTCCTCTTCCTTATCATGCTGTCCCATGTACAAGCGTAAGAGCGCGCAAAAGCAGGATGTGAAAGAGGATCAGTCAGGCAAGGTATCAAATCACGCCCGACCTCGGCGCTCATCGAAACGTCCAATCGAAAAGTGGTGTAATTTACGAGCCACACTTGCGTCGGCTTCGAATCGTCGTGCAACGGATACGGACACGTCTCGCACAAGTCTCTGAGGGGGCCTGCGCTTCGACATAAAACATTGTCGCGGAGATATTGTAGCCTTATCAGTGTATAGCCGAAACTCATCCTTACAATCCCTTTCGTTCACTTCATCATACCCACCCACCACCCCCTGTAGAGGTAGTAGCAGCATTTAGAAGTAGTCATTCATTTAGAGACTACGTCTCAAATCGTTCCATACGCTAATCCCGGCCGGATTGGTTACCCCGTTCCGCGCCACGCTTGTCAGTTCGGGTCCTTGGAGGGGCGGGCAGGAGAGCCAGCCGGGTAGCAGAAAGGCACCGTTAATTACCGTACACCCGGAGCATACCATTTCCATTATTCATGAAATGCTCCGTCCCGATTCGAACCGGGTCGAATCGTCATTTGGGTTTGGTGGAGAGAACGGGAAGGGAGGAGAGGTGGGGGGTGGTTCGCGTTTAATAATGTGAAATGGAAAATCTATCTCACCCGCGCAAAGTACACACAAATACACACACACAGCTCGGTGGAGAAGTCTAAATTAACGTGACAAATGAGCCTTGAATGAGTGTGGCTGCAACATTGAGCAGGAACTGGAACGCTTCCGGTGTTTGGTGTGCCGTAGGGAGGAGTTTTACTTTCTATCCAATTTTAAACGAATGCTGGAAGCATTTTCTATGGTCGATTCGTTCCTACTTTTCGCACGTTGAGCTAATATTTTTCGAGTAAACTATTATGGCAATCTGAACCTTTTTTCATTGGCCGGTGTTACAAATTCTATATTACAAGCCATGCCAACTGAATTGCTATAAGATTGAGCTCAATTATAAAGGCGTTCTACCTCTAAACGAATGAACATGATATCATAACCTTAAGCAGTGCGTAAAAGAATAAAATAGTACCACACTAAGTTCAGATTATTGTCCTTAGTGTACCGAGGACCAAATGCATCTATTCAGCCGCCAGCTAGATCTATCCGGCCCACCGCGACATTTGATCATCATTTACTAATGCTTAAACTTAGTAACTAGTATTGAAAATGTAGTAAAATCGTGTTTATCGCACCGGTTTGGATATTTTGCTGTGCATTTTTACAATGTTAATTGTTAAAAGATTTTTAACCTAACTGTGTGCAAAACTGAACAAAACTCCATCTCTATACAACGCTCCATGCTTATACCTGATAGATGTACAATGGGAAAGAAGTAAAAATTATCTCAAAATACCATTCCTCGAGACAGTTTGTACGGCATCTCGCTTTTGGTTTGAAAAGTGATGCCAAGTTGCTGAATTTGATGAATATAAAGGGTCCTTTTTTGTTGAATAACAATTAAAAATATATTTAAGATAGTTTGAAATTGAATTTGGTATCTATGACTTTCGACGACAGCGGTAAACCTTTTATTGAAACACGCTTTGCCCGTCAAATTTCTCATGTGTTAGACAATAATGCGTGTAGTGATTTGTTTAAGTTTTCTAATTAAATTTCCTTCAACCTTGTAAATATAGCAAAGCCTTTATAGATTCTTCATCTCCTAGAGTTTAAATACAGCAAAAAAGTAAAGGCTGGTGTAGTTCTTCACTGATTTTGTTGTAAAATTTAGTGCTATTTCACTCCTTGTTTATTCCAGTAGAAGGGCCTGGTACAATTTTGGGCCATAATCTTTGGTTTAGTGGCTTATTGGAACGGTAAAATCCTCAGTAGATCCTTCGTTATCCCTATTAGTTGCGCTTTTTACCCAACACACCCCATAACCGCTCCCCGTATACTTGACTACCCCCCCCCTCCCCCCTTCATCCTCCTTAACTCCGTCCCCCGTCCCATTAGTCAGTTCGTACTGTTGAAGTTAACTGAACGCTCGTTCTTTTTCTTCTTCTTCTTCTTCTTCTTTTCTTTTTGGTTTGACCAGTATATTCTCCGATTTCAGTGTACACGCATCCGGGCCCCTCGGCCGGCTATCCGGACGCGATGAGCTACATGATGGACGGCCAGGCGCAGATGATGCACCGGGCACCGGGCGATCCGGCGTTCCACCAGGGCTACCACTATCCGCCGGCCGAGTACTATCCGCACCATCTGTAAATCACGCGACGCCATCAAGCGAACATCCTAAGGGCGCTAAGTGCGCCATAGTCTCGTGGCGGTGGTCTCAACAACAACAGCAACCGTAGCACATGTCACGTTCTCCTCCTTCATCCCACCACCCTGCACAGCCTGGCGAACAGTGGTACCAGGTACGGTACGGTTAATACTACGATCGTACGTTATGGATGGACACGATCGGACCGTAAGGGATGCATAGAAGCTAAGGTAAGGATGATCTCGCTTACCGTTGAACGGGATACTAATTTGAAAACTGTTTCTGTATCTATATTTTAAGGTTGAAAACAATGCATTTATGGCATACCACTATCGAAAATCACTTTCCCCGCACACAATCACACCAATACAATTGAAAACACATCGAACATCCAACACCCCACCGGATGAGGAGAGGACACACCTGGCGCCCGCTCACCTGTTGGAACCGTGGATGGTGCGGTGCAGCAGTTAGTTGAAGTTTACTCATAGAAACATCAACGCAAACGTGGCCATTTGAAGTAACCAAAAAAACAAAACGAAACAAAAGAGTACGAGCAGCAAGCGGTAGCAAGACACACAGAGCGGGAAAAACTGCGGAAAACAGGCGCGACGGCAGCGCGGCACTGTGTGGGGTCGCCGGATAAAATCCTCGCTAAACTTGTAGGGCTAGTGAAGCACGCCGGAGGTTTCCATCGATCGATTGGCGTTGTCACAGTGTCACACACGATCTCAATTCGCTTTCAACAACGGACATTGGACAGCGGGACAGGGAGGGGAGGCTGGACAGCGGGACAGGGAGCGATGGCGGCAGTGCAGGAAGGGGGCAGCAGCACCCTTCAACAACTTAAACCTTGATGGTTCTCGAAAAAAAGGCTCACCTACTCACACGCGGCGAGAGTTATCCTTAAGGCTCGTCAAACTCTCTCAGCATCGTCATCATCATCATCATCATCGTCTTCATGATTATCAACACTACCGCATCATCATGCCATGTGTGCTCAAAAGTGCCAACAGTTACAGATATAGCTGCTCGCTGCCTATTCTGCTCTTGCCCCTTCCATCGACGACGTACCGCAGTCGTAGTCCCCTACATTTTTATGCTTCGCCCAGTTCCAAACGAGTCAGGAAAACCTCTTCCAGACAGCCCCCCAAAAAAAAAACCTCCCCTCCCCCGCAAGGAACTCTGCAACGCTTCTGTGCTACGTAAGCGATATTTAATTTGTACTACCAATTAGACCATGAACCATTGTGTTAGCATATTGTCGGCAAGCGGTACGGAAAACTCTCATTAAGTACGGAAAACAAACACACACACACATATATACACATACACTACAATGAAACAGCGCATGTGATGTGAGGTAAAATAGTAGGTGAAGCGGAAAAGTCCCCCCGGTGTAAAGTGTAGTAATAGTAATGATGAGGGAAAACAATCTAAGTACGTACGAACAAGTAAAACAACAGGAAAACAAACCTACAAATGTGAATATCAGAGAGAGAGAGAGAGAGAGAGAGAGAGGGGGGATGGAGCGAGGAGATAAGATAAGAGAGGGGGAAAAAATAGAAACCAATAGTGTACATAGAGCAAGCAATCCCCGCTCCCCTTCTCCCTCAAGCTTAAGGTTAAGGAAGGCATCTTAGGAAGTTAGTGTAACACAACGTACACACTCACAAGGACGCACGTACGATCACGGACACACCATGCAAGGAATGCTTGAATGTTACCAACTGCGAGCGAAGAAAGGCATACGTGTTGCCTACTACTTACAATTAGTTCTACTTACCTCGATCTTGCAAATCACAAATTACTAAGCAGAAGATCCCTTCGCTCTGTTCAATTCAATAGAGGGCGCTGTACGTACATCGTCTTAGTGAGCTCCAACTTTGATCTCTGCTGTTGCTTCTTGGGAATGGCAGGGAAGCTGTTCCAATTGCAGAAAATTTCCTTTCCCCCTAACAAACCATTTAGTATCTTTCCTCACACAAAGCAACGTGCTTCGGTTGTTTGCAAAACCGCGAGGTGGACATTTCTTTTTCGCTGTAACTAGCAACTATAGACCCCAAAAATCAAACGAAAAAAAAACACTAAACAGGCGTCCCTGTATGTGTGTGTTTGTGTCGGTGTGTGCGTACGTGTGCCTTTGTGCGTTATGTACACAAGGAGGGGGGAAAACGTAAAAAATCCGATCGGATGCAGCGGAACCGTTACGAAGCGTTAGGGGTGTAACGCTTCAGGAAAGGTGGAAATGCATACTGTGCAAATCACCAGACTTCAACGAATTTAATTAACGATAAAGAGAAACACACACTCACTCCCCATCCTCCCCATACCCCCTACTCCCCCCTCCCCTGCCCACACCCTCACATAAACAGACACATCAACATCATCATACGACACGAGATTATGAATGGTATCCTTTCGTTAGAAAAGTTAGATTGGATAAGAGAAAGAGCGAAAGAAGCGGAAAGCACAGAGTGTATGTAAGTACGATTTATATTAAATTCAAAACCGAAATGCGGAATGTGCGGAAGAAGTCGCGTATGTCGAGCGTTTGCGAGGGAAAAGTTGGAAAATGGAGTGGAGCAATGGTCAAGTGTGGAAGTGAAAAGGATTGCAAAGATAGGCACAGACACATAGAAGTAGCAACACAAAGGGAAGAAAATGCACAAGAAAAACACACCGAAAGAGAGAGAGCAGAACAGCCACAGCCACACAGAGAGAGAGAGAGAGAGGGAGAGAGAGAGATAGAGAGAGAGAGAGTGAAAGAGTTGGTTTAGATAGTTACGATTACTTTACGATGCAAGCTCAAAAACGTTAACGCATTTAGTTGGTTGATTGGTGTGTATGGGAAGCTAGTTTTCCTACAACTCTTGTACAAGCATTTCAAATCTCACTCCCACCGCCTTCAGACTCCTTTTTCTTCCCCCTTCTTACCTGTGACCCCCTTTCGTGAAGTTACATATAACAAGGAAAACACTGTACCATGAATAGAGTCCAGGGTCAGTAGGGTATAGTGCAGATAGTGTAACACCGGTATACTAAGAAAGGGTCGTTAGAAGACCCCCCCCCCCCTCCTCCCTCTTCGCCCCTCCCTTCATCACCAGTCCTTCCTTCTCATCCCTCTCGCCTCTACCTCGTTTCGCGTCCGCGTCCGCATTCTAGATAGTAGGGTGTTTTAGCTGTAAAAAGAAAACTGCTACCCGCGTTTGCGTAATTGTAATAATAATTAATGTCGTGTAATAATTGCTTAAGGCCAACCAAACCACAGGCAAAGTTTTAGTTTGTAGGGCACACACTATGATTAGAAATTATTATTAACGTAATTATCGTAATGGAAAATTATTATTATTATTATTATTATTATTATTATTATTATAACTATTATTATTTTTATTGTACTAGTTTACCGGTAAATGCTATTTTAGTTACAATTTTTTGTTTGGCGCCACCCTTTCTTTACATTTACATGCCCTAAAGCTTTCCCCTTGGTATTGTTAAACCCCTCACCCCCCCCCCCTTCCCCTTCCGACCTCCCTCCAATGCATACACCCCGCTTCCCTCATTTCCCATCTTTTAAGGCGCGACCGCCTTCAATTGTATTTACGAAGGTTCAGTGTTTTCTATTGAACGTGTTTACAGGGTGAATTTTAAAATGAAACAACAAGCACACACACACACACAAACAAATGTACAGGAATTAGACGTCGTGTGTGTGTGTGTGTGTGTGTGTGTGTGTAGGTGTCTGGGTGTGAGTATGTGTGTGTGTGTGAAACGTATACTGTGCTGCGCATACCAATCAAGAGTTGTGTGCAGACTTAGTAAAGTTATGTATCCTGTAAGAAAAATATATATAAATAGCAGAAAAGAAAGGACGGAAAGAGAGGAAAAAAAAAACAAGCACAGTGTAAATTTCAAGCACACACATTAAAATACACAAACACGTGCGCAAAATACCCACAAACAACACATCACTTCACAGTTGCTTCAGAGTTGAATGTATAGAGAAGAAAAGGGCTCCAGTACGACCATGCTCTCGGGTCGGCCATTGGCTGGGTTGAGCCGGCAGAGGGGTCATTTTTTTTTTGTTGTAAATATAGAAAAGAAAACACACACACACATACACACATACACCACAGAACCACAAAGCCACAAAAATCACAAGAAGGTGGTAGTAATTAGTAGGTTAAACTGCTGAAGCAAATGAGTTTTGTGAAGAGAGCGAGCGAGAGAAAGATGTTGGTGTGCGTTAGTGAAAAGAAAACAATACGTCGTGCGTACCGAGAAAAAAGCATGGTACGGTACGCTCGGTTAAGTGAAAACGTTTAGTAAGCTTAGTAAGAAAATTTATGATGCCGAAGAAGAGCGAAAAACAATGAAAGTGAAAAAGTATATCGAACAGAAAAATCGCTGAAATAAAAGAGAGAAAAAATCGTTCAACAATTATGATTTTGCTTTTGTGTTTTTTGCTTTATTTTGTTTTTTTTTTATGATTTAGTTTTTAGGTTATGTTTCGTGATTCATTTTCAGCAACTGTACTCAACTTGGAACCAACTTTGTGACACTTTGTTTGTCTTTTCTTTGTTTTCCCGTTGTTGTTGTTGTTGTTGTTTCTTTCTAAATGGTTGTTTTAAGTTTCGCTTTCTCCTACTTATAAGTTCTCCACATTTTTTCTTCTTCGTTGTGTTACTTTTTTCTTTTACAGTGATTTGTCATGCTTTTACTACCATCCAAGTATGCAACCGCTGGGAAAGTAGAGCAAATACTGCGACTGTGCTGCAAATTCTGGGTGGCACCCCTGTGATGATCGTTTTAGGCAAAACAGTTCAAAATACGTACAGCAAAGTGTGTGGGAACACAAACGGGCACATACCGAAGCTCCTGCACGACACGAAAACACGGTAGAGAGAGAATGTAAGAAAATGCTAATCATGGTGTAAAAGCACGCTTGCATAGCTGCACAAGTTGCACTTTCGTTTAGTTTTTGCAGCTGGTTCTACTTATTTAATATTGTTACCGGTAAGGCAAACAAGCAAACAGCGTTTCGGAGGCTGAAGGAAACGAATTATTAAAGGGGTTCCCTTTCACTGGTACGACACCAACACCACCAATACGGTATACGTTCGATCGTGCTAAAAGACGACAAAATAAAAAAACACCCACAAAAAAATACGCAGAGCACGCCATTTCACGTGTGTATGTGATAGTTGTTCACTTACGATGACGCACCGCAAACCAAGTATACGAATTCCGCTAGAAGAAAAACAAACACCGATTGGGCTTTTTTTGTACATGAGAGATTATTGAATTTATTGCAAAAACAAACAAACCAAAAATTCATATATATAAAGGTATAAATATATATATTTAAAAAAAAACTATACATATACACACACGCACATCCGTATATATATATACACACACGTAAGCAGATATTTAAAACCAATTTTCTGGGCACACCGATGAAACATGTGAACAATGAAGTAGATTGAGCAAACCGCGTACGTAAAAAAATGTTACGCAAAAACGGAAATGTGCAAACAGTCTTAAAGATTAAAGCAAAAACAATACGAACGATATACGAGCCGTAGGGTAGGGCTGCATCTTGCTGCAAATTGCTCTTGACTGGCCCAAAACTGAGAAACACGGTGCAGAAAGAACGTTTGCAACGAAACACGTGTTTGTGTGTGTTTAGGTACAGAACATTACAATCAACAGTTTGGACTTATATCTTTTTTTTTGTGTGCGTGCGCGTGTGTTACTAGTGGTTGACGCTTGTTTGACAGTGTCAAAATAAAATTAAAATAAAAAAAAAACCACTAGCCGCCTTATTCAATGTATACGACAGGTCGGAAATGGACAGCAGTGAGATGAACGCAAACGAAACGAAAATCGAAATCGAAACATTGTTTGCATTTCCGGCCTGCATTAACATGTCGAAAGGACACAGGCAAGGCAATGAGGAGGAGAAGCTGCGAGAGCGAGCGCTCGATAACGGTGCACTAATTTAATTAAAAACAAGTTTTATTTTTAAGACAAGAATCATCCTTTAAGTGTAAGACCTTAAACATTACTGGTAGCTGCTGAACTCTTGTAAAATGACCGTTACAAAACAAAAACCCAAATCCTGAACACTCCCCGTACATAATGTAACAGGAAATAACAACACACACACACACAGAGACACATAATCGTTAGTGGATAGTAAGTAAAAGCCCAAAAAAGATAAGGAACACAACGCTTTTACCAAAAAACACGTACCAAACAAAATCGTATGTGTGTGAGGCCCGTGTTTAAGTGTGTAGAAAGCGATGTATTAAGGCTAATATATTCACCATATTTCAACTACGTCACAATAGGTACAGCATCAAAAAAGGGTATTATCGGGAGTTTAACAAAAGCTGACTGCTGTGCAATCTGTATAAAGAGAGAAGAAGAGAGAGAGAGAAAGAAGGAGAGAGCAAAAAAAAACTTTTCTAGCCTGCTAAGATTCGTGCAAAATTCTAGTGTATTCGATGTATGTGCATTAAAAAAAAGTGTAAAAAGGGCTGAAGAAGGTAGAAAAAGTAAACCAAAAAAAGAAAAGGGGGGGAAGGAACCCAAGCAACCCCTCACCCTTTACTACGTCTAACTACCAAGAACCCCCTGTACTGTCAAAGCGCTTTAGTAATATGTGAATATGTGTTTACAAACATTGAAACAAACAGATAAGATAAGAGAAAACGCCGAAAAAACAGTTAAGCATGTGAACGAGCAAAAAAAAAACAAAACAGAAAGAAGGAAACGAAAAATGAAAAAGCTAGCAAATGAGATGAGACGAAGGAAAACGAAGGAAACAAAACAAACAAACAAAAACAGCACAAGCGATCTATTTTCAAACTCGAAAGCAATAATGGCGTCACGCTCGAACATTTTAAGCCCCAACCCACAACCCGCATGTGACGTTTCGGTGTTACCTAACCCCAACGATATTAGTGACCACTTATTATCACTGAAGGAAACGGTTGTTTTCGCACTCTGCATTTTTCGGTTGTTTTGTTTTGCGTCTTTGTGCGGGAATATAACTATTATAGGGTAAGAAGAAGAAAACATTGTATACTACAGCATGCTACAGGATGGTGGCAGCTTCAGTTATAAGGTACGAACGACCAAGCGTCTCCATCGCGGGAAGAGACACTGTAGCTGGTGCTAGCTGCACATCTAGTATGTCGGTGAGTGTGTTAGCAACGCTACTGTAGAAACACAGGGACACGGAGGCATTGAGTAAGTGTGTTGTAAGTAAACGAGAGCGAGAGAGAAATAGAGGGCGCTAAAGAGAGTAATTGCACACAGCTGCAAAACATGGAAAACACGTGGATGCGGTTTTAATTTCCTTACATATCTTGTCGGTGCGCGGTGCGAAGGTGAATGCACAAAGGGGGGCAAATTACAAAAGACAAAAAAAAGAAGAAAAAAAAAGTGAATCGTATTATAATCTGATCTCATAGATGCAGAACATACCAGTACAAGACGCACGAGCGCAAGGGTCAACAGTAGGCGGTGATTCTGGTGAGAGAAAGAGAAACTCTCTCCTTCATTGCAGCCGTTCGTATCAACCGTTGCAACCGGTGCAGAAGTTGCATGCGTGAGGGAAATGTATTTTCCTACTACTACCACCACCACTACTGCTGTTACTTCTATGCTCTACTGTTCGAACATTGGTAATCATCAGCTGTAGGTAAAGCGTAGGACCCAAACAACAACAACAACAACAACAACAACAAAACAAACACACACACACAATCCCGCTATATACACCCACAACACTCACCCCACAGAGAATAGGATAAGTGCATAGTAGATTGGTGAAAACACATATACACATACCCACCCACAGCAAACACACACACACACACACACACACGCACACTCAGTCGATGCGCAGATAATTTTAAGTCTCAACGCTGTACATTTCGATCGACAGTTTTTGTGTGGGTGGGTGTGGATGTGGGAAAATGGTAGAAACAAAAGTAAGAAAGCAAATGAATCATCGACAGCAGCGACGGGACAGAAAGGTGGTCGGTCCCCTGCTGGTGCTGAAATGTTCGAGCGAGCTATGATTATTATTTAATGAAATGGAAACAGCAAAAAAAAAACAATTTGTGTAATGATTGTAATAAAATTGTAGATAAAGTATAAAATTGTATACAAAACCACAAGAAAGGTAACTTATTGAAAATAAAGTAAATTAATAATAATTGGCTAATGTTTGGTTTTTGTTTTCCGGGCTTTGTAGCGTCCTGAACAAAGGAATGTTTTTTCCTTTGGACAATTAGCTATAAATTTGGCTTGATTTAATTTAAAGTGAAGCGCCGTTTACCAGGGTACCTTTTATTTATTAACAACGTTGTACAGATTGCTATCTATACAACTACATTTGGCTGAGACGATACTGCACGCGTATTCAAGATGTATGACACGGTTTTATTCATGAGGTCGCCTGATTGTGTTCGTGATTTGGGAATTTAGACACCGAACCGCGCAATTGATTTTAAACCAACCCTTGCACAGACTACCGTGGTCCACTCGTCAAGATCCATTCAACGGAAGATCACTAGATACGCAAAAAAAAAGTTCCTTTCCAGGAGGGCTGTACACAATCATACTCATACGAAGCTAGGTATCACACCTAGACAGGATCTCTACGACAGGATCTCTACAAATATACAGGATATCTACGTGATAACGGCGTAAGCTATTATCAGACCTAACGATTTATCGAATCCCATTAGGACTGTTGCCTCTTTCCATACGCAGGATTGACTATCCGCACTTCAGTCACAGAAAAAGCCAAAGCACATTAGAGCGCTGGTAGGCCTTTGACCTTACAAGGGTGATCAGAATCAGAATCGGGTGTGTCTTAGACTAATGTCGGATAATAATGGTAATTAAAAATGTCCCGCTTCATGTACCACCATCATGTATTAACTATCATCCGTCACAACTTTCGTTATGTTTTGCGACACCTTCCGGTAAAAGTTAAATATCTTCTCAACTGCCTCCCGGCAAACACTCACAACCTTCTCGTACTCCTCGTACGTAAAGCTGCCGTGCACGTACGATGTGACCATATTCTTCGCGATGCTATCGAACACAAACGTGAACGAAGTGCGGGCCAGCTTCATCTGTTTGTGGTCGGGATCGAGAATCATTGCACTGTCTTCGGTCATTATGCAGTGTACGGCGGCCACGGTAAAGTTAAGCTCGACTCCACTCGTTATTAGTGCTAGGCAAGCCGCATTGATGGAACAGGCAAGTAGCTAGAACGGACATAAATTGATTAGTACATATGGCTTGATGACGCTTTGGTTGCAAATACTTACTCCACCTCTGTCGGTCATTTCCTGCACGTAAATGTATACGGCATTGCGGCTGTACGCGGGCGTCGCTATTACGCGCACAAACGATCGCTTGATAAGACTCTCCATCAACCGGTGCTGGATATCTTCCTGACCGGCGTTCGAACGGTACTGCACCTCCAGGTGACAATTTTCCGACTCGGC
Source organism: Anopheles epiroticus (assembly GCA_000349105.1). Lineage (NCBI taxonomy): Eukaryota > Metazoa > Arthropoda > Insecta > Diptera > Culicidae > Anopheles > Anopheles epiroticus. Next base: position 122,611 of record KB671485.1, on the reverse strand, counting down.
ATTCCGAAGCCTTACCTCGGCCGGACCATTTGCGGCCACCATCACCTGTGTTGCTCCTGGACACCAAAAGGATGCGAACGTAAATGTGTGTTAGTTTACTTTGTCAGCGAAGAGGGGAGACTGTATCATACCTTGCGATAATGCTGCTGAACAATCTGACCGTGAAAGAACGTTCGTTTCACATATCATTCGTCGTAAATTGAGTGAGTTTGCCATGGTCTTGGATGATTTCGTTACCATTTCGGAGCACCGCGTTTTTTGGAGTTTTGGTACCGGCTTGAACAATATGTCAACAATGCAAATTTGACGTTTCTCTCCTCTTTTCCATGCAGCAAAAGATGAGCAAGGGTGCATTCTACTCACGTACACGTGTGATGTTGAAATTTTTATTTGCATTAGGTTTTTTTTAACTTTTTTGCAACAATATTGTATCAGACACTGGAAAATAGAAAAACGATAATACAATAAAATGATAACCATTATAAGTTCTCTCAATAGCAATACGGCCTTGCCGTTACTATCGTATAAAAAAACAAGATCTCTCAATACTCTTCACCGTCGGGTAAAAGTCGATCTATTTTAGCAAGTCCCAGAAAGTGTACTTATTTTTCAGTATAAATAATGAACTTTACAAACAAGTAGAAGCACAATGCATAAATTCATAAAATCGACCTTACCAAGATGAATTACCTTAATTACCCAACACTGATGATTTGTATACAATCCGATTGTATACAATCCGTTTGTACAAAATACTTTGCTTGCAGCATTTGGTAGACTGCTGCTTATTGCGTTCAATTTGCTTTAAATTTAATTTGACAGTTTAAGAATGATAATAACCATCAGTCCTAAACGACGGCAAATTGTAAAACTACACAACATGCAAAATGAAGCCATCTAACCTCATACATCCGTAGGAAGACGGTACATAGTCTTAGAACAAAGAAATAAAAGCACAGAATGTATGACCCAGTAAGACCAGTTCAGCACGAAAAAAGGATGGCCTATCCGTTAGGCTTTCATCCTTCAATTCGAAACTCATCCCATTACCACTACGTGTTCAAATGCATTCCTTTATTTATATTATCAAAGATGAAATTTATTTGTTCACATAATGATTTTAGATTGATGTTGTTATTGTTCACACTGTGGTCGATGGTACTACTACTGCTGCTGCTGGTCGCTGCTAGTGCTGCTGCTGCTGCTGCTGCCGCTGCCGCTACTGGTGTGGGTTACGTGAGGTTAGATAGTATATTTATCCCCTTTTTGTTTGCACATTTGCCCCGATCGATACAACAAAATCATCACTTGCAAAATGGATGGTTTTTAGTAAATATAGTTGCATTTGTATTTTATACGTCTATATACAAATCAATACGCTTAGAGGACGAATGGGTGGAGAGCTGATAACGGACTAACGGATGGATAAACGAAACGAGAACGCGTAGAACGGTAGTCTAGAATCTTCATCATCGAAAATGTAATAACGGGTGCGCGCTTTTGCTCTTTGCTACGTATAAATAGACAACAATCAGAACCATCAGTGCCGTCCCTGCAATAGTCTCGTACAATAGTCCGTGCATTCACCCAGCGGTTGACCGGGTTGAGTCCGGAAAACCGGACCAGCCAGCCGGGCCTGACTAACTAGCCAGGCTAGTATCATCAAAACTGCGATTTGGATTTGTGTCGGTGCCAACTGTTCATTCTCTAGAGACCCCGAGGAGGAAGATGTTAAAGGTGTTTAACTTGTTTGTTTGCTTGTTTGAATGTTTGTTTGAATGTTCGTGCTTCATTGATTAGATGATGTTGGCAAGCTGCTCTAAAAGGTAAGATATATTCAGCTTCTCAGCTACCCCCTCATGAACATAAATACTACAAACATCCATATGTATAAATATATATATATATATAGATCTATATATGCGCAATGCTGCCACTCCAGGACACCATTGGGGCGTACTGCTGTAGAATCGTCTTCATACATGTCTTGTGTATTTGGGTGTATGCGTGTGTAGTTGGGAATGTATGTGCCCAGTAAACACTCCGGGTTTGGTTACACCTTAATTGCTGTCCTTATCCTCGTGAGCTTTCTTTACAATGGCCAGCTTGGAGTGGGGCGAGGCCGGCGAAAGGGTCTGGTACGGAGGATCCTTGGTGCCGTGCAACACGAGCGAAAACTCCTTGATCCAGCCGTTACGACTTTCCTGTGAGTTGAATGTAGCCTACGTAGTAGCGGATAAAACCGTTAGTTAGTTCCGTTTTATTCAGTTGTCACAGATTGTCACGTTCTTTCTAATGGAAGGTCACAATTTACCTCGAGCATCCATGTACCCTGCGGATATTCTCCCCACGTGTGTGTCGTCATGAAGGGCCACTTGGTGAAACCATCGCGACGATCATCATCGTTGGCACGTTTGCTCAGTATCATTGATCTAAAAAGGATGTAAGCCAGATCAGTATTTATCCTGCGAATCACTGTATGTCACCACAATTGTACCTAGTGCCCATTGGAGAGGTAAGGAATAGCTCCAGATCACCGCGTCTGCTAGCGTTCGCAGTGATAACGGCCTGCACGTGTTCCAGGTAGCGTACTTCCGTGTCCGTTCCCTTGCAAGCATTCGTCTTGATTGGCAGGTACAGTGAACCCGACGAAGGTATCCGGCTGGAAAGAGCACCAGTCAGTTAGAAAACCACACGTCCCTCATTAAACTAAAAGTGGTAGCCTTACTGCATCTGTGTGATGGCACCGGCCTCACAATGGTATCGCGGGGGTACCGTTCGCCACTTCTTGGCTAGTGCAACCATTGCACCGGCATCGAGTACACCAAACCCGAACAGATGGTTAAACTCCAGTCCAACACCGTTCATCGTCCAGTGGAATCGATTCTTGGCATCAAACAGCGAGTTCCGCTTCGACGTCAGCACGGTCAGATGTTGCATATCGCGCCAGGAGAGTGAAGGACTGAGGGAAGGTGTAAGAGAATGAGACAGGATAAAACTAAATTCCCTTGGCCATTATTTTATATGCTAATCAAATGTTAACCGTAGCTTGCCTTCGAATGCCTTCCATTTTAGAGATCACATTTGCTTGATGTGACCGTTTTTAGTGCATGCCCCATACTAAATACAGGACAAAGTCCAAACAATATGTCTGCATATCTGGACATGTTCTCATTTACTTTATTTCTGCTCATAATTACATCTCATTTGAACGAGGGCAATGTTCAAAGTGAGAAAACAGGTTTTAAGGAGGTCTATTTTCTGGACATTTGATGCAATTCTGTGAGTTTGGATCTGGATCTATACTTGCTTTATGTTCCTTTTTTGAAAATTAAAAACTAAAGCGATTGAGAACATTAATAGTTGTAAAACTAAAACTTCAATAAAAATTTAACTCCACGGAAAGTCAAACTCTAAATAAATCTATTAGGTTCATTGCTTTCTGTGGATGGAACGCAGTACACTTTAAGGCAGAATATTGATAAATGTAAGACCGCACTGAACTTAAGGTTTTTGAATCACACATATAATAATTGTCTAATTTGCTAGGGGTTACACTCCACTACTTTGCTCGTCACTTACTTTGCTTCCAGGGCAAGGGCGAACACGCCTGCCGCCTCCGGTGCTGCCGCGCTCGTTCCCGAGTGTGTCGTCGTGCACTTTCCATACAGGTCCGTTGTAGCCTTTCAGGACAACAACAACAAAAATCGTAAAATTAAGCAGATGCAAACTCCCTTCCAAAAGGCTCTTTCCAGCTTTCGCTTACCACGCCAGTGTTTGGATCCTTGGCCCCGTTGCTGAACGTGCTGGCCAGCGTCGAGCTGCAGCTTTCGTCATAGTGCGCATTCTGTCCATCGTTGATCGCACTGTTAATCGAGATGGTCCACATGGACGCCGCGTACCCATCGCAGTTACAATCGTCCTCTTCGCCCCCGTCCCCGGAAGCCCACACGTAAATGTTGCCCAGCCCATTACGGCCCTCGTTTACGCCCTGCACGATCGCTCGCATCGTGGCGTTTCGCGGACCGTCCACCGTTTTACCGTCGTCGGTCGGTCCCCAGGATGCACTGTAGATGTGGATCTTGTGCGGTTCGTGTCCCATCGAGTTCGCCTCGATCAGATCGGTCATGTACGGTTGGTCCAGCATCCGGATGCCGGCAATCTTGGAGTCGTACGCTACGCCCACACCGCAGATACCGTTGTCCCGGGCGGCTGCCACCTCACCGGCACACCGGGTACCATGGCTGGAAAGCAACGGTTAGTCGATTTTACATTCCATTTCGTTCCAACAGCATTTCCTCCCCTCGGACCTCCATTACGTACCTATTGAACCAATCGTCCGTGTACCGTGGGTAAGGGAACGGATCATTACTACTAAAATCGTAGCTCGCTTCGGCGTTCTGGAAGGGGGAAAAAGGAAGATAAAAATTACAATCAACTCGATCAAGGCCTGTAAGGGTGTGCAATTGCTTCGAAACGGTACATACATAATTAAACTTCAGATCCGCGTGCATGTAATCAACGCCTAGAAACAGAAAAAAATGGAAAGAAATGGAAATGGAAAGCAAAACACACTATTAAATTTAGACTCTGTACGAGAAGGCACGGGAGATGCAGCCAACCTACCGTCGTCCATGATGGCGGTCGTAATGTTTTTCCCGGTAATGCCTTGGTCCCACGCAGCCAATACATTCAGGTCGAGCTTCGCTTTGCCACCGTTTTGGCCCGTGTTTTTCAAGTACCATTGGAATGGGAAGTACGGATCGGTCGGCACGTTCTCTCCACCGTAACCGGGCGCCTTGTCCGGGATGTAGTTCAGCGGAACGGCATGGCGAAAGCCGCGCTTTACACGCTTAAATCCTGACTGCTGGATGGCCGTATGTACCTGCGGTGCGGAAAGCAAGTTTTTAGTACAGGTAGAAGTGGATAAGGATAAGAAGAGTTTGTGTGGAATTCTCGGCACCGGTTTCGTTGTTTGAGATCGCATCTTCATTCTTTGGCAACCCCAGAGAGGGAGAGAGAGAGAGAGAGGGATAGTGAGACAGGAATGTTTCTTTTCCAACCCAAGTGAAATTCTTACATCCGCTGGGAAGCACGAAGCGGATGCTGATTTTCTTCGGAATGTTCCTTTCTTGGTTGTGCATTTATCGTTTCTTAAAATCCCTCACTCATACTTAAGTTTTTTTTTGCAAAATTCCATTTTATGTGCCAACGCTGGTCGCTTTTAAGGATGGCAAAGTTTACGATCGCTTTGTGGATTGAATTTATTTATGGAGCTCTGGTTTGTGGCAGCTTTTTTTCTCCTCCGTAACGCCACAGCGAAACAGGATTCACTCACGGATAGCGTACCATACCGTGACCCCTAGCTTGGCTAGCCTCAAATAATTAAAAAGATAATGTTATCAGCTGGTACACCCACAGGAAGGATTAGGGAGAGTTATCTGCATATATCGATCGGCACCCGATGATTAGGAGTTATCGTTAGTGCCAAAAATGGAACACACGTTGTCACATGCTTTGTGCGCTTTTACAAGCGTCCTCCCTCTTTCTCTCCCTCTCTATGTCTCTCTGGCAGTCTAATTAACGTTTACCCCGTTCTGCAACCTCTCCGCCCAACCGTTTGCCGTTGTCGTTGTCGTCGTTGTCGTCGTTGTCGTCCGGAACAACGTCCATTACGTCAATCGCCCATCGTCCGGATGAAACCGAAGCAGCGCGGCTTTCAACCCGCCAAGGGAAGCGTAATTTTGTGACCCGAAATAGCTGAAGGACCATTTTGAATATGACCCCTTCGGCGGAGCTACAGCTCCATGTTTCACCCTTAATGGGCTGGGAGATTGAACGGACTCACGTTGCATGGTGGCGTTTGTGAAGGATCGGATTTCTGCAAGCTATTTTCTTTTCCATCCTTTTTCCCTTGTGTCCTTTGCTGTATCTATCCCGCTGGGTTCACCCGCGCAGAAAGGAGTCTGTAGAAGGGAGCAACACTAATCCCACGCAACGGTGTGCAAATTACGGATACGGAGGTTTGCGCGTGTTGGGCACGTTGATCGGCCGTGGATCAACATGTGTTACGCTGCAATCGCGTTGCAAATACAGTGAAACCGGGATATGTGACACTCCCATATGAGAGAATTTTCGTTATGGTCGATTGTTTAAGGACCCGCAAGTTTGTATATGAGTAGCATCTATAAGATATCATTGTAAATCCTCTATAAGAAAGTATTTTCCGCAGGTACTTTGAACCAAATAATCCGTTAAACCATGGTTTCTTCAGCCACTGGCAAGAATTAATGCCACTAGTCGAACTAAAAATATGTAAATATACTTATTTTGTTAGGTGCGCTCAGACTTTCTAGCCTGTTAAAACTTGTTAAAACAATGAATGATGAATGAACTTCACTAACTGGACGGCTCAAGGTTCGTCACAAAAGATTCCTCCCGTTTACATCGAGTGAATAAGTATCGATACTGTAATATGTGAATAATCAATTTAATACCTAAAATCTTAATACTTCTTAAGAGAGAAACCTACATATCAGATAATATTATCGAGGTCTCTTGTAATCTGTCTTATTCAGATTTCACTGCAGATTGTTTGCCACCACACGGCACATTGTCTATTTAAACTTAAATTGCATTTCATTGCATAAGTTACAATTATTTGTGTTAGTTCATATTTTTTCTATTGTAAATATTGCCCTAATTTAAACATTTCTCCAACTTTTGTTGCACAATATGGTTTTTTACCGCATGATGAGCACACACAGCTGTTTTCCGTAATGGGAAACACGACAACCAGCAGAAAGTGAAGGAATAAATTAAGTTGTCCCCAGGGCAACCTTTTAAAGAGAGCGGTCTTGGGCTTGCTTGCATCCATGTGGAAGGTCGCCACCGCCGCAACCGCCAGCAAGACTATCAAGAGTGGATGTGATGCGAAGTCAAGCGACGACAGTAGCACCGTATGCGACGCGAGCGATGTGACGTAAATTGGTACGTGAGAAAAGCCATCCTTGAAACGAAGGGACACGGCATGGCAAAGGGTAATAGTGAGGAAAAAGAATGGGCGACGAGGGGAAGGCGGACGATAATGGAAAACAACATAAATATACACGAGAGCCAAACTTTGCGGCTGCGTTATGACTCCCCCTGGTCCACCGGAACCTCCCAACTCCCACAACTTCCTCCTGTCCTGAGAGTGTGGTGCTTCTCTTCCAACCGTCCCCGGCACTACTTACCAGCGGTTCCTTTTTAAGCACTCGCGTATGGGAGATGCTTCGCCTGGTGCGTACCAACGGCAGGGTGGTGTGCTTGAAGTGAAACTCTTTCCCATTGCTGCCCGGAAGCTGAAAATAAATTGAAAAAAAGCCACACACACACACACACTTACACTTTTTGCACCACAGAAAAGGCGGCCATATGTTTTGTGAAAAGCGTGATAAAAGCACCAGCGCCTTTGTGAAGGCTTTAGCCGCACTTTCGTATCACAACACAACCCTTGCAACCCCCTCACAGCCACACACGCACACTGAGCTTATGGGGAACCGTTCTTTTTTTTTTTTTTTTTTTTTTAGTTGGACACTTACCTCGCCCAAATTTTGAAATCCATTCCGCGACGCTATCTCGTGTACCAGCTGCTTGTTTAGGCTTCGCTTGAACCGCACCAGAAAGGAGCTGGTGAACACGTCGCCTGTCTGGCCACCCTTGCTGTGCGACTCCTGTGGCACTCCTGTCGCGGCCACGCTGCAGCCAATGGCAAACAGGCAGACGAGCTTCACCAACATGCTTGCTGGTGGCGCGGATGCTGCTGCTGCTACTGCTGCTGGTGTGAGAGATGCTCTGCTGTAACGTTTATCCTCTTTGAACCCGCAACTCCTTTCGCTTCTCGTGCTTTAATCCGTCAACGAGGTAGTTCCACGTTCCTTCTGTTTCGGTGCACTATTGGACATGCAGGAGCGTGTGAGCCTGAGAAACACACACACACTCTTCCTGGTTAGAAAGCGCCCATCACTAGCAAAGTACACTAACGGAAGCTATTTTACCGATTGTACACCCCTCAAATCGTTTCCCATTTGGCAAGCGGCTGTCGTCCTCGTCCTCGAGTCGTCGTGTGGCTGTGCCAATGTGCGTCACACCACTGCTTTGTTCCTCGTGCCGTGTGCGTACGCGTTTCAGCAGCAAACGTTAATCCATCTTTACCATGTACGAATCGAACCGACGTGCGTTCGAGAAACTAGTTTTCCACCGTGCTTTAAAATTTCACACAGTCCGCACGATCAACCACCAACCCCTGCGGATAATGGGCTAGCGCAGTAGAGACAGCTTTTCAACGCGCTGGAAGCTCGAGCTCGACTAACAATCCCGAACCCCGAACAGGAGGCAACAACGGCACTACAGTCGTTTTTGTCGTGTTTCGTACTGCTAGCGTTAAAGGCAGCTTTTGTAATTCATCTGCTCTCTGGATCGAAAAGTTTTCGTATTTCTGTGGCTTTTTTCCGCGGTTCCGGCGCAGGCGCACTTCCGCGTGGCGGGAGTAGCGGGAGGGGAGGTTGGAGGATGGAGGATGGAGGAGAATGAATTTCCGTATGGCGATGTGTTGTACCTGTTACTAGCTACCGGCGAAAAAATGGGCTGAAAGTGGGGCCAGTGGAGCAGGGGAACGGGTAGCAAATCAGCAATCCGGCATACAGCACGTCCATCGTTGTCCCAGCGTGTGCTGTGACACAAGGGTACGGGGGAGTATGTAGTGGCCCGCTTTGGGCCGCTTTGGTTTGTGATTTATGGGCGCACAGACTCTTTTGCTTTCCCTCTCTTGGACACATTTATTACACAGCTGAGCTTTTCCTCTATTGTCACTGTCAAAGGAAAGATGTAAAAATGCTTTTCTACCTTTGGAGCCGGAGAGGAAGAATGGGGGAAGGGAAAGGTCATGGGGTGACACCACCATGATTGGGGTCGTGCTTTATGGAGACCGGAGAGGTAGGAAAGAAAACGATAAAAGTTATCACATCACTGCAACCGGGTACGGTTCTGATGGAATGATCTGTCTCCAAAGTGTTAATCCTTATTGTTTGTCCTGTCCTTAAGAGGTTCGCTTTAATTATTATTACTCTCTTCACGTATGGCCAAGCGGTGTCGTGTGCAATAATCATTAATTGTGTATGATTTCTCAGTTTTTCTTCACCTTTTGCATCGAGAGCTTTAGCAAGAGCGATGTTTTTTTTGTAAAAGTTTTGTAAATGCATTGCATCTAAACGCTATTGAGACTAAATACTTTAGGGATATGGGTTTCATAAAGCTTACTAACATGATGGTGGCACGAACGATAGCCCCTTTATGTTTACGATAGGCATTAAAAACGAAATTGACTTACGAGTTTATTTCCATTAAATGTTCCACAGTGGATAGGCAACATTAGCAAAATGCGCGCAGGCTAGAGAATTTTTTTACGCACCACACCGCACCAACACCTTTCTAAGCACTTGGTACCAACGTATCGGTCACGATCAGGTGAAGGGTAAGCCACCACGCCAGCACCGGCTGCAGACCGGTCACGAGAAACAGAAAGTAGCGCTTACGGCCCAAGTTGTGATCGGTGTGTTGCTGCGGTTGCTGCTGTCCGTACGGATCGTACCCGACGGCACCATGCGCTTGATGATCCTGCCCGGACAGTACCTTCGCCTTCATCGTGCGTAGCTGGGTTTACAGAAACAAACGGGTTAGCGCGTAAGGTTAGGCAAGCCGGAGATCAACACACCACTTACCAAAAACAATGCCAACATGGCGGAGGAATAGAACAGTGCTAAATAGTAGCCCATGCGTTTTAGCAGTATCGTACCAGCAACGGTTACTACGATCGCCGCATACTTGTAACCGGACAGTGCAAGCAAATCCAACGTGCTCAGTGACGTTGATATGTTCCCTATGTACAGTGTCAGCATGTAGATGACGATTTCGAAAATGCTGTAGGCCAGCGCACTGGACGCCTGGATGCCGAGCTGTTCCGAGGAGAATCTATTTTGCATGCCTGAAATGTTGCAATATGTATTTGATGTTCACCGACACATCCCGTTGATAGTAAAAAGTTAAACTTTACCTACCTAGTGCAATACCCGCTAACACGACGTACGTAATGTAGCTCATCGATGGAATATACATGTCCGGTGCGTTAATATCGTACCGTGGCTGAACCGGATTATCATGATCATATTTCATTCCCCAGTCCTGCAAAAAAGCAATATAAAATTATCACACCCTGCAGTTGCCAGTTTCTGTACATGTGCTAAAACGATCGTACCTTTTGTAGGAAGGGAAAGAAAATAATTTTCAGCTTGTTTACGACGTAGCTGTTGTCTACCGAGAAGTAGTACTTCAGCTTGGACATTGGTAAGTACTTCTCGATGTGACTGTGCACAATCTCTTTGCCCTGGTCGGCCAGCTTCTGCCCGTACTGCATCGCCATGTCCTGAACGATGGGCTGCTGAAACATTGCAAACTGGCCACCGCCCATGCCCGGCAGCGATTGTGGCTGCTGGCCGGGCTGTCGCGGGCCACTGCCAGGTTGTGGCTGCTGTGGTACTCCAGGAGGGATGTAGAAGTTTGTTTGCTGTTGATCCATGGGGTACTGTGGCGGTGCATATTGTGGCTGTCCGTACACTACGATTGAAGGAGAGCAGATTTATTAAATAAATGTAACAGGAACTGCCTCGCTTGCCCTAACTTACGGTTGTTTGGATCACCGGCCATGTACTGGTTGGTCGGAATTTGTGATGTCATCTGTTGGTATGGGATGGTCGAACCAATTGCGTTCACATCGCTGACTCGTTTTGGTTTCTTCGATACGGACCGATGGGCTGGAAGTGTGTGCGAATTAGAGTATTTATAAAAAAAAAGCGTAAAGGGCGGCACAAAAACTAATAGCCTTACCACGTCCATCGGCACCAACTTGAGCGTTAAAGTTCATGATTGCGACCACAAAATTCCCTCCGGAGCAGAACGATACTACGGCCACAACCACAGCAAAAGCCAACTTGCCAGTTTTTAACTTGCTGGCTGACGTTTCTCATAATAAAGAGCTGTCAAATCTGATGGTGAGTGGTGAGGTGAACAAAACTCACCTCATCTCACACAGAGTGAGAAAACAAACTAACGTGAGAAGCATTCGATATTAATTTACACGCGAAAGGAATTGTTAGGGCTATTTTTTGTATTATTATCATGTTTTTAATTTTGAAATTTACTTTTAAAATAAAACGTCGCAAAAATGCTTTCAAATGAGGACAGAGTGAGCAGAGTCCGCGAAAATGATCTCAAACCAGTTCTTATTTATTTTCACCAAACAAAAGATAATTTATGCTTTTGCTGTTTTAATGTAAAATTTTTCAGATTTTCATTGAAGTTCGAGAAGTACATTTCATTCATTAATTTCAATAAAGAAGCAAGTAAAGTAATTTTTCTTTAGCTACCTATTAGTGATGGACAAATCAGTTCCGCGACCGGAGCCGGCTCCGATCCGCTTCAGTTCACGTGTGGAGCGAGCTCCGGAGCTGGCTCCGCTCCGATCGCTCCGAAACTAACTCCATTCTGATCGCTGCGAGTCAAGCTCCGCTCCAACCGCTCCGGAGAGAGCTCCACCTAACCAAATTGAAACCGAAAACAACTGCGTGAAAGTGAATGTGTGAATGAACTAAAAAATACAACGCACCCATTTTTTTGTTTTTATTTCGCTCCGGAGCGGTTGGAGAGGAGCAGCCCATCGCTACTACATATTTTCACTATCAATGTAGACTCTACTGTTTTATGTCATTTGACAGCTTCAGCTCAAGAAACAATTTCTCGCTGTTAAACCCAACTGTATTTATACCGGCGGGCTATATTGAAAACAATTAGCAAAAGCTGGCAAGTAATGTTATTTTTCCTGCTTATCAAACCACTGAAATGAGCAGCCGCAAAAGCAGACTGAGCCTCTCGAAACAACACAAGGAGAAAGATGGTAAGGATGGAGTGCTGTCCACGTAATGCTGTTGCTATTTGATATCTGAATTGTGGTCCCTCCCACCCCCTAGTGAAAACACCGAACGCACGACGCACATCCGCTCGTACCTCCTTGACCTGGAAGAGCCCGGAGACGCAGAAGAATGGCGATAGTTGTGAAGTGTCTCCATCGCAAGGAAGCGATTACTCACCGATGGTACCCATGACGCAGGACAGTTCATTTCACGCCATAAACGGTGTGTCGTGGGAATGGAACAGCCCGCAACGGCTACGGGACCAACAGCAAGTAGAACGGCCGGTTGCTGCGAAAACGTACAGCCAGAAGCTCCCTCTGAGGCCCAAATACAAGGACGTTCCGGACACCGTGCCGAAAAAACCAACCGGATTCAACAAGTTCATCTCAAAGCTAAATCTACTAATGGAGAAGGAAAACGTCGGTGATACGGAACTGAACGCTCAAGAGCTGGAACCCCCCCAGCAGGAACAAGACCAGGAACAAGAACTGGAAAAGGAACACACTCAACTGCAGATCGATCTTCCCGGAGACTCATGCTTTTTGGATGACTTTTCCATTGAAGGAGGTACGAAGCAAAGCGGAGCATCCGCCAAAACTCAGGAAAGTGATGACGATATCTTCGAGGAGCATATTATCGAAACGCCCGTTAAAAGGAATACGGCCCCTAACGAGCTGGACGATTCCAAGTTGGATTGTTTGTTGATCGAGGCAAGCCAAACGATCGAGCAAATGCTTAACGAGCCAATCTCAGAGCCAACGGCGTTTTCACCATCTCCACCGCCACCATCAGCTCCTGTTGCCGTGAACAAGAAACACGTGGAAACAAACATTCCGATAGAGATGAACGATTCGGATATGGACGGGTTCTTAATACAAGCATCACTGATGGTGGAGGAAAAATTTAGCGACAGCTCGCAGGAATCGTCTTCCCACAGCAACAACGTGCAACCGCAACGGCAAGTGAAGCGGTCGGGTAGCCTAAGAACAATGACGTATGCTCCTAGCAACGATTGCCCTAAAGCAGAGTCGAAAAGCTCAGTTTCTTCCAGCGAAGGTAGGTATCCATGGCTTTAAAGCATGGCCTACTTGCAATACACTAAGTTTCTTCACTTTTCTTTACAGGTAAGAGCGAAATAACCATGTCACAGGACGAGCTGAAGGCACTAATCGAGAAGAAGCGACAGGAAGCGCTGCGACGGTTGCAAAACAATCGACTGAGAAGGGGCATACAGGGTCCAACCTATCATGGATAGCGAGCACAGTGATCGAAGCAGAATGTGTCTTAACTTGTTATGAACAGCAGTGAACAATTTAAATCGCTCTATAAAACATGCGCAAGTATTAAAAAAAAGGTCCACATATGGTTAATCTGCTTGTTTCTTTCTGAATTCAGAATTAGAACCAAAACGAAACCGAAAGGAAAGAAACAAACAAGCAAACAGGTTATTTTTGATAGGGTTACGTACTTATTCTTTACTTTTACTCGTACGGATATTAAAATGTGTGTCTCGATTTTATTCCGCAACATAAAGAACATGTAATAAGGATACGGGTGTAGTATCTCCTCTCGCTTTTGGATGGCTAGGATAGAGAGAGAGAGAGGGGAACCGGAAGAGGAACAGGAGGGGTGGAAAGTGTTGTTGTGAACATTCAATATTTAAACTTAAAATATTTACACTACCGTTCCCCCTGGAGGTGCCGAAGGTGTCGAAGATAAATGCTGTGGAATATTCTGCCGAAGATTGTCCCCCAGTTGGAATGTGTATGGAAGGAAAGAAGCAGAAGCCATCGGAGGTCGTCCGTTTTCCAGCGTCAGTTTTGTGATAATGGGCATAGGGCGTAGGGTGGGTTCAGAATGACAATGTAGCAGTATTATAGAAATGGAAGAAAACAAACAAAATAAGATACCGATAGACGTGGGTTAATGCGAAAGAAAAAAAAAGAATCGCCGTGCCAAAGCCAAGCCTTGAAGGGCCGGTAAACCCCGGATGAGTTTCAAAACTCGCTCGGACGTACGCTCGGTCGTATGATGGAGGCGGACGAAGAGTTACTTACAACAAAGCCCGGTCGGGCCCACGTGTACACGAAGCCATCCTGGCAGGCGGTCAGAAAGCAGTCCTCGCGGAAGATGAGCGCCGTCAGTCGCTCGTGAGCTATCTTTTTACAAATCAGCGGCTCTAATACTGGACAGTCGTCGAAGCGGGGACAGGCCGGCGTACCGATCAGCTTCATCGGGTCATACGACGATACGATCCGGCCGCACGGTGCAAAGCCCCCAGCACCGATCACTCCACCGCCCGATCCTTTGCTTTTCGTCAGCGACGACGTCATGATGGAGGTGAACGTGCTCGACATGCCACCACCACCACCACCACCACCTCCTGATGGCGATCCGGACCCGACGCCCGCATGCTGTTGCTGCTGGCCGCTATTACTTAGGATGCCGCTGTTCAGTGCATGATGATTGTTATTAAGACTATTGCTATTGCTGTTGTTGCTGCTGCTGCTAAAACTTTTGCCACCGAGCGCAATGATGCTGCGCTTGTTGTTGCTACTGCTGCCACCAATGCCGCCGACGGTCGACTTGCCCGACTTGTCGTGCTTATCACAGCTACTACCACCGCTGCCACTGCTGGTACTGCTCGTACCGCTGCCGCCGCTTCCGAAGCTCAGGCTCGTCAACCGTTGCGTGATGGAGTTAAACGTGCTGCTGGAATGCTGCTGCGTGCCGGTTCCACCACCACCCCCATCGCTATTTCCGCCCTTGGACTTTTTGCCACCCGAGGACGATTTGCCGCTGGCAATGACGGATACGACGGCGTTCGCATTACTGGTGGTCTCAGCATCGCCTGCATTGCTGCTGCTGTTTGCCGCAGACCGCCTAACAGTTTTACTATCGATCGATTCCTTATCACTGATACTACTGTCGCTATTAGCTTTATCATCACAATTCATATTAGCGTAAGTGCTACTACTGCTAGTGGGTTTGATGCTGCCGCTATACAAACTATTATTACCAATTGCGCCTAATGTAGGGGGGATTATCTGTTGTTTAAAGCTAGCGTTATCAACTACATCGTCCGACGGTTTGTTGCCTTTGGTGGGGCCACACTTATCCAACCTGCCCCCGTTACCCTCGCTATCGCCATTGGATAGCCCGTTGACCATCACTTCTCTGTGGAAGGTGACCGAAACAGAGAGAAAGATTGAAAGATTGTATTAGTGTTATTTAAAATGAAGGTAAATGCAACGATTTACTGTGCCAAAGAGAAGGGGATTCTCTAGCCAATTCAACATCATACATCACACATTGTTAAAACAGGTCGAAGCATACCTTTTTTCGATTAGATCGAGATAAAATATACAAGAATAAATTAACCAAATACAAAACTAATACTATGGATGATCGTTAGAAACTATTTTAATGTCCACTAATTGCTCAGACGTGAACGGTAACAGGACACGAGCCATGGACAGCCTTCGTCAACATTAGGATTGCAAGTTGGTTGTTTGATACTTCTCCGGGATGCAAAAATTCCTTTACACGAAAACACCACTTATTCACATTTTGGAATTAAGGTAACTTATATCAGTAGTACCAACTACAAAAATGTAGTTTTTAGTCAGACAAATTCAAGTACTGCGCTCAGAACACTACAGACTGAAAATTGCATTGAAAATTGTAACGCATGGAAAATTGATACTGTTTCGTTTAACTGTCAACTCAAACCAAATGACTTTTGAGCAAATATACTGGTTGCTTCGACCTGAACAGTGTAATGTCCATGAGTGCAGGAGACATTCGTACTGTTAATCTGGCTAGAAGAGTAACCCTGCAATTAAAAATCGATAAAAACGAACTTACTTTTTGCCCGTATGGTTGGCCGATTTAACAACGCGACCGAACGATTGCCTCAGCACGTCCTCCGTAATGTCCCAGAGACATATCTGCGTATCCTGGCTAACCGAGCCCAGCCGGTAGCAAGTTGCAAGCCGATTCTGTGCCTGGGACAGCTTCTCGCACCCCACCGGCCCAGACTGCATACCGTCGGGATGGCCATAGCCACCACCACTACCATGATGGTGACGATTGCGTTGCTCACTAAGCGACACTTCCTCATCCGATAGATCGTCCCCCTCGAACGCACTGTACGACGTGGTGTACGGATCAAATGCTACCACCGACACCCACGACCGGTGGCCCTGGCCGCGCGCCACAACACGCTGCTCGTGCAACGAAAACACCGTCACTAGATCGTCTTCACCGCCTACCACCACGTACTTGCCGTCCGGGCTCCAGCACACACACAGAAAACCACCAAAGTACGATCGCGCAATGCCGACTAGCTCCATGTGCTCGTAGTGGAAGATGCGCAGAAACCCGTCCTGCGACACCACGGCCAAATGTTGGCCGCACGGCGAGAAGCAAAACTCGTTGATGCTGGCATTCTCGTGCTGGCCGAAACACCACTTGTAAAGCGGGTTTTTCGTTGCCTTCGATTTGCTGGACAGCACCACGTACCCGTCGCCGGTTTTGCACGGCTGATAGTTCGGTGTGGCCGGCGTACACGGCAACTCATCGTTATACAAATATATACAGCCACTTGCGTGCGAAACCAAAAACTGATTCTGAGATCCCGGTATCCACTTTAAGCAGGTAACTTTAGTTTTGTCGATATTCCTCTGAAAAGTGAAAGCAGAACATGTTGGCAAAAAGGTGTTCCGAGAGTGATAGTGAGATGAAGAGACGTACCTCTTCGTTGAATAGTTTTCCCTGTTCTCGACGGCCCGGATGGACCAGCTGAATTTGTCCGGTGCTGAAGCCCACCAGCAGTGGAGCGCCTTCACACGTTGCCGCAGTTGCGTTGAAGTCATGGCAACTAGGCGAGGTTCCTTTGTAGAGCTTCTTATCTATTGGCTTATTGAGGTCCGTTGCCTACACGGGTTCGGATAGTGCGGAGAAGAGAAAAAGAAGGCAGGAAATGGAGCATTAATCAATTGGCTTTCATAATTGACGATGTGCAATATAAATTTTTAGAAGAACCATCAACGTAGTGGTGTTTTCAAAGACAATCAAACTATTCATGAAATTATCAATCGGTACAACACCTACTACGATTCCCTTTTCCATGGATAAGCCATCATATTCCCCAAGGAGGGAAAAAAATCCCTAACTTCAAGATCAATGCCACCCTTGTTACAGAACGGGGCATTATGTCATCCATATCATACTGCAGTGATAAGAACGAATAGCAATAACAACAAACAGTCCGACTGCGCTGGAAGACTGATTGCGATTTCTCTCATGGATACACACCCCTATGAACTCCACCCATAGTAAAATGTGCTTTCGTTTTTCTTCTGGTTTAATTCGCTTGCCTTTTTTTCCTCTCTATTTGGCACATTGTGGTTCTCGGGGGTGCCCCTGCTCCTCTGGATACCCGAGCGCTAAGCTCCATGAACACACATGACACACACACACATATACATCACTTACCTTCTTAGCGCCCCGGTACGAATAGACGTACAGCTCCTTGCCGTAATTGAAGCATATCCGATCGCCCCCGACCGGTGTGCTGAATCCGGGCGTCGTCTGATGTTCCAGGCCGTTCGAAAAGGATTGCTGCTTCGTGAGCGTAATATTATTGCTGCTGTTGGTGCTTGCCGTCACTCCGGTCACCAGCTGACCAGCAATACAAGGACCACCGATGGGTGGGGGCGGTGGCGGCGGCGGCGATGGCAATGACACGATCGACACGCGCACCTGGGGACTGCTCTGATTGTTCTGATATCCGACACGGTTGGGTCGCGAGTATTCCGAGAGCGTCATTAGCCTGTACTCTCCCTCGCGTGTTGCGAATTGCGTTTTCAAATCATCTTTTCCGCTGGTGTCTAATTGCACAGCCATCTTTCGAGCCGCGAGCCACCTTGCCTATTCCGGGGGAGGAGGAAATTCGTCGTCGTCGTCGTCCTCGTTGCCGCACGCACACTTTACCGGGCGAAACGAAACGATGCACAACCGCGCGAGCACACTTACTCTATTTCACCATCGCAGATCGATCATAAACAAATGGGTTTGCGGAGTCAAATGCATTTTCTTCCCATCGGCACATACTTTTTTTGGATACGTCAAATGTTATTTGATTACTTAATATCGAACGGGGGGACTGCAGGGCGGAGAGCCACTTCAGTGACAGCTGCAGCACGGGCAGTGGCAAGCGAGTTCGGGCGCACCAACGACGACGACGTGCGCGACTGAAATCAGGACATTCTTCACATTCGCACCGTACATCTTACAGCCGGACTCCGGCTGATCCACCGAACTGTTCGTTAACGTAATTAATGTGCTTTTGATTGGAGAATTGCTCGCCGTTTCGCTCTGCTGCTGTAAGCACTTTTTTCTCCAAATAATTCGATTCCTGAAACAATTATTGACGTTTGCACAAGTGACAGCTGATGTTCTCTGTCAAGGGAGGGCGCTTTGGTTATAGTAACTCGTTCAATGCTTACGGGTCCGCGCAAAATGTAAGAATGTCTTCAAACCGCACTGAAATTCCGTTACTTTTCGTTTTAGTACAAATGAGAACATAGAAAAAACATCTGGCGCATAGAAAATCATTTGAAAAAAAGGTAAGGTGACACTGTTTGACAAGAATGTTTTAATTTAGACTATGTTATATAAAACTGAACGCTAAAATTAGGTTTTTAATAGCAAAGAAAAAGGAGTTTTAAAATGAATTCAAAATTAAACTGGAATGCACTCGCAATACAAGTCGATCGTTTTTAAATTCTATTTGCAGGATGATCCCACTGAAAAGATCATTCATGTATAGTTGTTATACATGAAAATAAAACCCGATCTAGTGCGATTTCCACTTGAGTGGATTCTTCACACGAAGTATTGACGCTCCTGCTATGGGCACCCCAACACTCCTGGAAAAGCCAGTTACCAAGCCAATTAGTGACGTAGATAGGCATTGACCAACAATGGTTGTTGTGCTAAATAAGAAGAACAAGTGGTTCTTACATGATTATCCTATGAATATGAGTAGTTGAATGCACTTCTCACGTGCTCTACAAGGCCGGTAATCAAGCTAAAACAATGGAAGTCAACTCGCACTACACTTAATGTAATGTAAGTAATGTAGATCAGTGCGGTAGTTAAAGAAATTTTACATGAGTTTTGAGATGGCCAAAAAAGATGTTTGCCTAGAGTTTTACACACGTGGCGAGTTAGATATTATGTTAATATGCAACAGATCATGTTAGAAATCTGGTGATATAAAAGTGAAAAGATGCTGAAATGCTACTAATTTTCATCAAACTTCAAAACAATTCCATTCCAATTAAAACACCATTGTATAAAAATCGATGCAAGTTGATTAAATCCGATCCGACATCCTGTTTGTTTTCTATGTTGAATGATTTGTTATCAGATTTATTTCTGCCTTTGTGATTTTCTCTAATGCGTTGTTTTTTTGTTATATAAAAATTACATTTTCCAATTTTATTGTTTTTTTTTATTACTTTTGCATTACTTTCTTTATTATGTACAACTTCGCTACCACACAAATTACAACTGAAAAGAGTCAAACGAAAAAATACCATAACTGCATTTGCGTTTGCGTTTGCTGCTTTGTGTTCCTTTTTAGTTGGTATTGCCGCGTTTGTGTGTTGTTGTCGAATGTGTTTGTTTCTATTCTTGCATGATCCCTTTTCCGTAAAAAACAAAACAAGTAAAAACAATTCTCTATCTCTTGTGTGCTTCTAATGTTTTTTTTTGTTGCTTTTTCATATTCTCATTACTGTCTTTGCTGCTTACTTAATATTCCATTTTGTGATGTGAATGTTTTCCTTTTCTTTCTCTTAAATTTGTTCATATGCAAAAAAGGATTTTTTTTGCTGCAATAAAGTTTGCTTCATTTCACCTTAATTTAACTTTCCTGCCAGCAATTACACTACTAATCTCGCATTTATACCAAAAAGGTTTGCTAACCGCCATACATATTGCACTTCGTAGTTGTTTGGCCGCAGGTGGAACCAAACACCTAATCCCACCGAATCCAGCAGGGTGGGAGGGGTTTTACAGCGCTACTTTTGACTCATCGTTCTCCTAAACCTAGCACTGCTGCTACTCATGTGCTGCGCTCTCTGACTTGACTTGTATCGTAAGGTGAAGGCTCTTAGATCTACATCTCAACTTAAGAGTGAAAAATCACAATCCTGAAGGAGTCACAAATTATACGCACTAATTCACTGCAATTGCATTGACGCCTTCGTTTTGCTTTGCTGCTGTTTCTGCTTCTGCCTATTGCTACTGAATGCCTGTTGATTGATGCCTAACCTTAAATGCATTATTTCCATATGTACAACAATCCTAGAGTTATCTATTATTTCTTCAATTGGTTCCCGTTCTCTTTTATGTGTCGTAATTTGTTTTGCCCGTTTGTTGTTGTTGTTGTTGTTGTTTTTGCATCACCTCCACCACACTCACCACCCAAGTAGGTGCTTTTCACCTGCCGCAGGGTGTTTCTTTTTAATGCTCAGGCCCGTATTGCTTGCCGTATATGTAGCCGTTACCGGCGCGGGTCAGCTTTTTGTCTGCCTACCCCGCCCGAACCCGCCCACTCTAGTAAGTCTAATATCCAAAACCGGCTACATTGCTACCACTAGTAAAAGTCACACCATTCCCTAGCTCGTGCTGCCCGTCCTGCGAAGGTCAGTGCTGGGCCGCAAACTTCATGCGCTTCTGTTTCTGGCGCTGGTTGCAGAACCAAACGCGGACGACATTCTTCTTCAGGTCCAGCTTCTCCGCTATTGCTGCGATCTTCTCGCCCGAGGGTCTCGGTTGGACGGCAAAGTATGCTTCGAGGGAACGCTTTTCCGGTGCAGCGATGGAAGTCCTTTTTCTTGAAAAAAGACTCGATATAGATTACTTTTATTAAAACAACGGCGCTCTCTAAAGCGGGGGAGGGGGGGGGGGGGAAACAAACTTAAACGAAAAAAAGGAAAAAAAAACAAATTCAAAACTCTGCAGCTGGTGGAAAACGTAAATAAAAAAAAACGGTATTTGAATCGCTACTAACTAAGGCGAACCAGATAGAATCACTGCAAGAAACCGTACAGCAAACAAAGGGAAGAAACTGAAACAAAACAATAGAAAGGAAAAGGAGGATCTAAAACTTAATAACATGAAGCAGAAAACAAAAAGAAACGAACACAACATGCTAACCAAAACAGGCGGCAAAAACTCAAACCTTTTACGCTCGAAACCAAACAAACAAAGCATTTAACTGGACATCTCCTACTGGAATCAGAAACGGGCGCTACCTTTTTTTCTCTCCCGCCGGTAGTACGCTCGGTGCGTCCGGGTCTCTTCGCTTGTTCTTGGCCTGAGCTTCGGCCTCCTCCAGCCACGCCTGCAGGATCGGTTTCAGTGCTATCATGTTGTTGTGGGACAGGGTTAAGCTCTCGAAACGGCAGATGGTGCTCTGCGACAGTGCACCGACGCCTGGTAACTTAAGGTTCGCTAGGGCCTTGCCAACATCGGCCTGGGTTACACCTGGAAGTGGACGAAAGGACGACGTTAGATGAACTGCAAACTTGTAATTAAAGCATTTTGTGTGGTATATTCTTGCAATTGCATCGCTATTTATCGCCAGCTATCTTCTTTCAACAGTGCTGATCAAACCTTTCCCATGTCACCTTTGGGATTGCAATATCAATGAGTGATCCTTGAGTGCTGCTAATGGTTTGTCCTGCTTAGGTTAGTCATGCAGGATATCAAATCTTTATGTAACGGCAGCGCAAAATGCTACGGCTGTTCTCACCGGTACCACTATTCAACCGTTAACGTATCAGACATCCATGAAACCATCAAACCGCAAACAAACCAATTTTGGATTGCTAAACCCAAGAGCTATTGCCATCATTTTCAGTCATAAAACTGTCATCATTCATAAGCGCTGCATAAGCGCAATCTTTGCTTTTCTGACAATATGCTAGGAAAGGATTTGTTTTTAAAAATCAATACAAGTTCTTTACTTTTACATGAGACATCCTAAGAGAAACGATTATTTTCCAGCTGTACATTATGGCTTATCATGACAAAATCTTTGCTCGCTAAAGTATTGCAAATTTAATAAATTGTAATTTATAATTTGCTTTAAACATGAATTAATATTCCTAAAAACTACAAAATTTCTATGGAAAATGTATAAATATTTGACCACAACTCGTTCAGTTAGAGCATCTACAAATTGATGCACAACATTGATACAAGCGAGTTTGAAAATACAGGAAGGTTGGGTCATTTGAAGCTGGAGGCAAAATCGGATGTATGGAAAGCTAAATGAATAAAGCAAACTAGCGAGCTAGAGAGACATTAAGCAGCACATTTGAACCCACGAAGCTTACGATGAGCCCTTGACCAGCTCGGAAGAGAGGATTTAGGTTTTAAACCCAGGCAGAGGTTCGACACTTCATCTGACATCGACAAGATTTAGGGAACGATTGTTGCGCTTTATTGGATCATTTTTTTGTTCATCTTTTATTGTTATAATAACGGTTTCGTAAAATGATGTAGAAAAAAGGCCGAGGGAAACCATGGAATTTATGATTCTTCATTATCACATCCACTGTAAGCAATACTTTTAAGTACGCTAACGAATTGAAAACTAGTTTCAATCAAATCACTGCTTAACGTACCGAACGCTTACAACACAGACAATTGAACAGGATGAACACAACTTAAAAACCAATCAAATCTACTTCCTCCCCCTCCCTCCCCCATTTGTTGGGCAAAGGACGATCATAAAATTTAATGCCATTACAAAACACCAAAAACACCTTCAAAGCGACGATTCTGTGGAAGGTTTTATCGCCTCCCGGTTTTCCCGAAGCAGATGTTTCCAATTTTTACTGCCAACCAGTAATAATAACTTATGCGCTCATCACAAATCGTGCGGCAGGAGTCGGTGATTGGCAAAGCTTGCGGGCTGGCGGTACACACACAAAAAAAAACGACGAAACAGTGCCATCGCCTTATCGAAACCCAACAGTTTAATTGACTGTACAGCGGCAACCGTGCTTTTCCCGCTCGGTTTTCCCTAGTGAGCAACGTGCCCATCCCTGCTGTTGGCGTTTGCAAAAACCCCTTCTCTATTTCAAGTCCCGTTGCTGTCGATCGATTTATATTGTCTTTTCAGCGTTCCCCTTGTTTTTTTTTTTGTCTTCGCCGTAATTTTTCAAACAGCAATAGAAAAGGGGCAAAACTGGTGCTGCAAATTACGCCCCTGTTATCATACGTTGCGTGTAATCATATCCCTGTATGTTGTAAGACATCGCCCGCCCGGGTAGTCCACCGGCAAACGGTTAGATTTGCAAAAGCCATCGCTGCAAAACAGTGTGTCAGCAGGGAGCACATTTGTTTGATAAGTTGCTCTCTAGGTGCCGCCGTACGGTGGAAAGCGGGAAAATCAATTTCCATCGCACCGTGTTTGATGTACAGCCTTTGCGAACTGAAGTTGTGGCGCCGAGCAGTGCGAGCTGCTCGTTTACGGAACGAGGCTCGGGTACTTCCTTCAGCTACAATATTTATCACAATCCATTCACCAAGAAGCGCCTGGTCCGGGCCGGGAGCGTCTTGGCCGGGATAATTTAAATGACAAATATATGAGCGCCTCTCGAGCAGCATGCGCGGCAAGAGGCCATATGCATATTCAAGCGTTTCGTTATGATATGAATCCCCATTTCGCAACATTGCAGCTAGTGCAATCTTTGAAGTTTGAGCGTGCAACGCGCCCCGACTGCACCTAATCCGACCGGCGTTGATTAGATCTTGGGTTCCAGGGTGCATCCAGCCACCATGCGTCCTTCTTCCCCCTTCCCGCCACCACCACCACCACCACCACTCGAGCGAAGCTGTTTGCTCGAGCCTTACCTAGCTTTATTCGCCGCTGCTTAAACCGCTCGGCGAACGCTTCCAATTCCCTCGGATCCGTATCGGTGTCCGGGTGCAGGCCGGCCGCCGCCACCGCGGCAGCCATCGCCGGATGATGGGCCCCCAGGAAGCCATCTGCGAAGATTGCATTATAGGTTGCATTAGAGACGCAGCTCCCGGCGGCGCCCGGGTGCTCCCGGTCGGCGCCCGCATCCGTACTACCTGGCGTGTGGTTTCCGAGGTGACTGCTGTGATGGTGGCTCATCATGTGATTCATGCTATGGTAGGAACCGTGCAGCTGGTGATGGGACGAGGTGATCGGCGTTTCCGCCATCGGTGTCAGCGTCGTCATCGAGCCGGACGGATCGAGCATATCGATACCATCCATCGTATGATGCATCTGGGGAGAGAGGAGAAAAGACGATTGTTCGTCGATTAGTGTTAAGGTTAAGATACGGAGACGCATTTTCACCGGTGGTAGTGGACCCAGTGATTCCATGGAAAATCATAGCGGAATAGTATGTTTCGATAATGAACAAATCGTTAACACAAGCGGTGGTTGCTTCAAATTAGTAAACTTGGTTTAATTTCATTAGAAATATTCAAACAAACATCGATGAACCCGTTCATAACGTCTATCATTTTTTTACGTGTGTTTCACATAACGAGCAACTATAAATGCTCGATAAATATCCCTCTTTTAATGAGCAAATTTTCACCTAACGAGCAATTTCATTTGTGCTATTAGTACATTTGGTTTATGTTGTGAACAGGTTGAATTAAAACCGTATATAAAGGTTTTTTTTTGTTTAAAGAGCAAGTCACCTGGAACGGATTTGATTCAGTTTAAATAAAGATAGCTTTTTTAATTCCGTAGAAATAGCCAGGCCATATTGCTGAACTGAATGAAGATTTTTTATGCATATTTTTGTTATGTTTGCTATGGTAAAATTTCTGAAAAAATCATGTATTGGCGATTTTAACATTCTTTTACTATGTCATAAACTGAGCTAATGGTTTTGATTCTGTTATAAAATTGTTTTCCATGTTTTTGATCGTATTGTTCTGTTCCTATTGTTGCACTTTTATACTAATTAGTTGTATGTAGGTTACTGAAAATGCATTTTTTCAAGCTTTTTCTATGTGGGTCACAATGAGCGAAATCGAAAAAATAAATAAATATTTATTTATTAAGTTCACATTCACTGTTGATAGGTGTGATAAATTTCCACTAAAAGACATAAAAAACGTTTAATATGTGTAACATAAAGCAATCCAATCAAATATAAAAAAATATTTTTCCGATTTTTAAATACAAAAGTTAACGTAAAAATCATAGTTTTGGTTGAGTCAATATAGTTGCTAAACGGCCTTAAGACTATTTTTTTAGTATAACTCAAGTACTTTTTATTTCGGCCATGCCGTATTGCTATAACTCAAGTAATAATAGTTCTAAAACTATTTCAAAATAGAAGAAGACTTACAAATTGCATTTCACAAAAGCTTTTCATACATTGCTTTTGTTTCCCTTTCAGCAAAATTATTGAGTAAACCAAAAAAATACTGTCCATGTACAATGTTCTATTTTAAAATAAAAAATATTTGTATCTCGATATATCGATATCGATATCTCAATATCACACAATATCGATTGTATATTTTAAGTGCTTTAATTTCAAATTGCAATTCTTTTTTTAGTATCAGAATATCTCATCATAACTGAAACTCATTTTACTCGTTTTCTTCCAAGCTGCAACAATGTTTTAATGCCATTGTTATTCTTGTTTATTTAATTCACAGGCGAACTTTTTTTTCATAAACGCATTTACAATTATATCCAAAACCATTTTGATAGTTTATTCACTGTTATGAAATTGTTTTATGTATTTACTTTAAAAATATACAACATCCACCAAACCACAAAGCAAGATATGAATGAATAAGTTTGTCAATTAAATCCTTTTAATATAAACTTGTTCACCTTCTTCACACCTTCAGAACAACATAAAATTGTGATTTACAGTCAGTGCTGTACAATAAAGTTACTCCCACAACCAAAAAAGGGTCGGCAGCAGCAACATCTATTACCGGTTGGCCATTTTAATTTTTGCTCATTTCTTAATTACTCCCATTTCATTTGCCACGGCCACTAACTATCGCACCGGACCGTTCGCCGGGTGTGCCAGGACGGGAGCACCCGAAAGGATAGTATGAAACAGCCAGCAGCCCTCGGAGCCCCTTCGTCCGATACACACATCCATGGCGGGATGAATATTAAACCAAACCGCAAATATGCTCCCATTTGTGGCGAGTAAAGCAAGCCGGCGCCATCGGTGCGGTCGTTTGCACGGGCGTTCTTTCATTACTATTTGCAAACCAATTTTCCGAAGATGCATCTCTTTCGGCTAGCCCGGTGGTAAGCAGACCGTGCCCAGCACCACCCGATACGGCTTATTAATTTATGCCAAACGATACGCGCCATAAAAGTTAATTGATGTTTACCATGCTCGAACTATTCATAATATTATTGCATGCGTGAGGTCTTTCATAAATTTCCACGGGAACGGCACACATTCCCGCACAGTGCCACTGTGCACTTCCCGGGCGAGCCCTATTGTCCGCGCGATGCACTTCCGACCAATTCCGGTCACTGGCGGTGACTTTTGCCACTGCACAGAAGCTTGTTATCCTTGCCGGGCTAACTTGGCGAAGGTTTTATTTGTCCCTCGTTTCGTCGGTGTGTCCCAAACCATCTGCCTGCGATGGTTGTTGTATCTGTTTGCCTTTCATTAACCTTGTTTAACCTCTCCCGCTCGCTTTTCCTTCTTCTACGTCCAGCCTAAGCGGACCGGTTGGATCTAATGGAAAATGGAAGATAGGGAAAGGCGGGTGTTTGACGAGCGACGGCGATTGTAGCGGGAAATCTATTGGGAAACGGTCAGTAGCAGAGCATTAAAGCAACAAGCAACAAGAAACAGCAATGAATTTCTATCCGCCACCCTTCTATTCGGCAAGCTGTAGCGAAGCCCTTTTTCCTCGGAAAATCTAACATTCATCTGCCAGCGTGTAGTCGAAAGGGCTACCGTTGGGAAAACGGGGAAAGGGAAAAGCACAGCTGAAACGGCACGATTGATTCCTTCTCACACCTTTCGCAGCCCTATCCATCTCGAGCCGAACCAACGGCCGAACTGAAGGGCGGAAAACTCCCGCATCACGCACAGAGAGAGAGAGAGATAGAGAGAGAGAGAGAGAGAGAGCGAGAGCATACGTCACACATTACGGTGGTAATTTGTAAATAATGTGCATTGAGCGCTAGCCGGTGAAATAAAGGATAATAGGCATCGAATAGGGGTGCCGGGCGGAAAGCACCAAAACCACTTCCACCGGAGCGGATCATGTTTTAATCTCATCACAATCGAAGGAGGAAGTTATTCCCAAACGTTTTAACTACGTACAAATTACAAGGAAATCGACGCAACCTGCCACGGCGAAGCACAGCAAATCCCCTTTTTCGGCGCGATGGGTTGATTTTTCCCCCTCGACAAAATTGAGGGGGCGGCAAATTTATTCATGGCCCCGGAACAAGTTGGTTACGGATAATGGCAAAATATTGTAGGACACCAGTTGATCGACTTGCGTTGGTTTCCCGGGCAATGTTGGCAATGTGCGAGATCTTGCTGTGGTGGTTTTTTTTTATTATTTTCCTTCGTCGTTTTTTCTTGCCTTTATTTTTTCTTTTGGCTCACTCGGAAACTTGTGAAAACTTGTTTGTTTTCCCCCGTCTTTTCTTTTGTGCTATTGTCGAGAGCTGTCAAAGCACTCCTAAAAGGGAAAATATGTTGCCAGATTTGCTTGCGCTCACTTACGCAAAAACGCCCATCGGTTGAGGCTCAAATGAGGGAAAAATTACCATCTCTCGTCTTGTTTTGACTGCTGCAGCCTTTCGCAAAACTGTTGATCCAGTTGAGCGCTGCAAGGATGTGAGCGGCAACCGAACACTGTGTGGCCTCAATGTCTCGTCAACTTGGTTGCGCTTTTTTTCAACCCGCTCTCTCTCTCTTTCTCTCTACCCCGTTTGCCTTCGTTAACACTTTGAAGTGGGCCGGCATCCGGACGAGCCTGACACGTCAGCAAGGAAAGAACATTTGCGGGCCACTTGAATGTTGACAGATGTTCTCCGACAGCCCATCCGGCGCTCGTACATGATACAAACATGACCCAGAGCGGCCGAGACGTCGGCCGAAAGATTATCATTCGTCGCACTCACCGTGAGGGGTGAGACACTCTCACGTGAAATCATACTTTAATCGCATTTATTACTATTATTTTATCCACTTCCAGGGGAGCTGGAACAGCACAAGAGTTTTATTTCCGATCACACACGGTGTATGGTTTTCGTTTGTTTTTTTCTTCTATTTTTCCCATCCCTTTTTCATGCCGTTCGGGTCTATTACGAAACGTTGCATGTTGAGTGTGCACTCGATACGTCCATCCTCACTGCTGGCAAAGGGCAATCCGTTGACCTGGTTGGCTGGTGGATGGACCATGCTGTCGGCTTGAAGCTAAAGCCGATTACAGGTAGCCTTTGTTGCGATCCATTTACGAAAGTACAACTAAAGCTGAATGTTCGACTTTGCCTGTGATCAGATTGATGTTCGGAACGGAGTAAGACGTTTTGGGAAATTAAATTTGCAACCAAGCTGAAACTGGTGGACGAAACGCAACAATATCCTTTCACAACCGGATGGTGGATATGGAAATGGTTGTTTAGTAAAAATTGAACACAGTGGCAAACAAATCTAACCTGACTGATCTCCAGACTGACGTATCAGTGTGTTCCATTCATCATTTGACTGAAAACCCCATGGCATGATACAAGTGAATGTCTCCCAGGAGTAAAGACAAAAAGTTTTTTGAATATTCACTGTTTCACCTACTAAAGACTTAATGTGAAGGCTGATTTTCTGATTTTAACTAAAAAAACATGTTTAACAAAAAATAGACTAATCAGACTAGACCCGTTTTAGGCAACCACATTAGAAAAAGTTCATAAGGACAGAATTTGGATTTAGGAAGAACACGACTGTGATTGACATCGTGAGCAAGGTAGACCGATTAGATATAAAACGAAGAAAGGGAAGAGGTTGAAACGTGGGATCCTTAATTTAATAAGAAAGTGTTTGAACAAAAACATAATCAAATGCTTATCCAACTTTCTCCAACTATGATTATTTAACACAATCTCACTCGTACCAAATTCCACTCCATAATAATTAAGGGCTAAATCGGAATAAAGACAGATGACTACCCTCAAACAATCAACCACAAATCTTATGTACCCCCCCCGTTACGGTGGCTCAACACCATCATCGGTCAATCATTATTCCTTGCTAGTTGCAAGAGACTACACTGCAAACGGTTTGTAATGAATTGCTGTTGTAAATTAATTACGCTCATCATATGGCAGCCGTTCCAGGGCAATGCTCATTTGTCAAAAGCACCCTTTTCCCAAACGGAAAGGAGATGCGCCAGGCAAAACTTTTTACTCCGAAAGAAACCTGGGTGGGTCTGCCAAAAAAAGGCGCGTCTCTAAAAAGTCTGATGAGCCTCATTAATTTGCACGTTGTAATTATTAATCTGTCATAGTTGAAACTTCAACAGGGCGGCTCCTTTACCGGCGCCGGCACCGCACAGAGGTGAAGATTAATCATTCGGTTGCTGTGAGACAGACACTAAGGACCTGTTGTGCTGCCTGTTGCCTGTTGCCTGTTGGCCGAGCGCACCAATTCCTTCACAGCCGATGCTCACGGACGGCGTGTGGAATGCGCTTTTCTGCACGAGCTCATTTCCGCGGCGAGTCGCCACCGTAATGCGACGACCGGAAAGGACGGGCAATCCGGCCTAATTGAAATAAATGTAACCTTTACGAGTGGGGCTATAATTCGATCCATAAATTACAATTACAAGCAGCAGCGGCAGAAAGGTAGAAATGGAAACAAATGCACACCTAGTGAGTGTGAGTGAGCGGGAGAGAGAGAGAGAGAGGGCGAGATGAGTAGGAGTCTTACGTTCGGATTCATTTTCTTGCAGAAAGGGAGGAGGGGGGGCGCGGGGACGGGGTTGACGACTTTCGTCTTTGATGTAGTTACTTTCGGCTTTGTTTTCCGCTACATCCATTGTTTTTATTTTCTCTCGTTTGCACCCATAACAGTTTTTCCCTCCGCAAGCACGTAACGTTGAAGTCACCCTCGCGATAAAGTACACCACGACCTGCCAGGGAAGTGAAACGAAAAAGGCAACAAAACAACAACAAAAAAAACTGGGGACTTTCGACACCCCCGGCACACGCACGCACAGTCCCACAGTAGTTTGATTGTTGTTCACTGAACCGTGTGGCGGCCGACCGAGTTGGCGGCACAGGAAAAACCGCATACACCTGACACGGTTTTCTTTTTGGAGAGGGCGGTCGGGCCAGTTGGGGTCCTTCGAGCGGTGGCAGCGGTGCAGCGCACAAACCGATCGAAACACGAACATTGCCCACAATCGCGCGAGGGACGGAAAAGCCACTTCATACCACCTGCCGAACCGGGAAGATGCCGAAATGATTCACCTTCCCCTTGCGGCACTACGAGCCCACTTTCGCTACCTTCCCGTCTAGTACGGCCATGAATCTTACGCTCCCTCTAGCAAATGCGTAAACCAGGTGCTGTATATGTGTGTTTGTGTTCCTAACCTGTTCCGGAAATGTGTCTCGGCACCAGCGCAAAACGGATACATCACCAGCAACAAATGGGTGTTTGCGATTGTTTTGAAGTTTCATTTCCCGTCCATTCGAGGTGGGGCCAGTCTGCTCGTGCTGCTTAATATACCTGCATTCACCAATTTCAGCAAGCGAGAGGATATAATCCTACCAATCTCCGGACTCGGCCAGCGCTGTTGAGATGCTGCACCACCAGAAAAGGGACGGGAAGCGCTTCAATGGCTTCCAGTTCGAGAGATGAAGATACAACCACACCATTGCAGACCGTAATCCGACCGTTTTTACGAGTCTTGTAACGGTCTAATAAAATGATCCCCCCCCCCTCTTATCCAACTGCCGGGAAGTCACACTAAAAGACGTTTTACATCTTTATTGGAAAGCGGAAAACCTTGTTACCCTGTGTGCGAGTGGAGCATCTTTTTGACCCTTTTTTCCGGGCTGTGCGGGAGTGCTTTGGATCGTGGCGCAACGGAAGCACCGAGAGAGAAATGAAATGGACGACAGCAACGAACTGTCAGATGCTATAACGCCGGCACCGTCCAGCAGCCATCGGAATCCTTTTGAAATCCAAATAAAAAAAAAACCCAGCATTCCTCCACTGGAGCAACGTCCCATTACGGGTGGGCTTTGTTACCTTTGGGTCGATATCCGTGCCGTTTCCATTCCGATTCTGGTTGCTGTTATGTTGGTGCTACGCTACGCTATAAAAGCGATTGAGTTCTCCCCGGAGTGCATAATCTTGCCGTGCCAATTGTGTGTGTGTCTGCCCGGCCGTGTGCCGTGGGTGTCTGTTTACTTTCCTCTTTGATGGGGAAAAAGGTGAATAGCAGAACGAAGATACAGCAACGTCAAGAAGGAAGCTCAACCCATCCTCTCGGTGCTGCGGGGGTTCGCTGCTACGTACACGAAAAGGTTTTTCCCTTTTGTTACGGGTGTTTTGACTGGTGGCTCAATTTTTACATATCGGTCTGTGTGTGTTTTTTTTTTCACTTCTTCCCCTTCCAGCATTCCCCCAGCAATGTTCGCAACCGTCCAATTGCTTTACCAGTTTTCCACTCACAGGCACGGATGGAGAGGTTGTAAGTGCAGGCTGCAACCCTCCGCCGAAGCTTCATTTCTCGTTCTGTTTTATTTCCCGAGGGGTCACGAGCCGCTGGCAATTGTGACGGTCCCGTTTGATGGCTCCGGATAACCCAACAATTAGATGAACAACACAACAGGATACACTCACTCACATGCGGAGAGAACGGTAGGCAGAAAAAACAGCAAAAAGCGCATCTGTTCGTAAGTAAGTGTGTGTTTCTCCCTTCACTGGCACAGATTGATGGGTAGCGTGATGGGACGAGGATCATAGAAATCCTATTAGTGAACGCATCATCAAGTGCTTAAGATCGGTGTACGCTGATAACCGGGGGTAAAAGCAACCTTACATAAAGCACATCTAGGGTCTATAAATCTGTGCTAATGTTGTGTGTTTTCCTTACGCGCGAGCGCTTGAAACGAATCCTGTCAACGGAGATCTGCATGGGAAGTAACACTTTCACCCGCAGCTCACAGACAGCTCATAACGAGCGCATTAAATAACAGGGGTGAGCCGATAAATGCAAAACCGATAGTGTTATTTTGATTCCTATCAGTTCGAGTGAACCATTGTGCATTGGATGCTGCTAAATCACTGTACTAACCATGACGAATCGTTGGTCGTTATTCCACGGCGGCTTATAACTGCCAACTAGCTGCGCGATAAATCAGAGCAAACAAATTGGCCCAACAAATTTAATTAACAGCTCTTTCCAGTTTGTCAAGCAATTAGAGCTTGCTTTAAAGTGCGAAATTATTAAGGGACAAGAAAGACATTAAGAAGTACGATTGAAGCAAAAAAAAGTGACACATATAAAAAAAACGTGTCCCTTCGCTAGATTTCGGTACCGCTTTCATCGCCAGACGGGTCTACCAGAACTCCGGGGCCGCGTTATGATATTTTCATTAAATGGATATTTCTTCCGGTCTGAAAAATAAATTCACTCCAAGCCTGTGGGTGCAACGGACGATGGCGGGGTGTTTTTTTTTCTGCTGTTGTTGTCGTCATCTATTCACTTGTCGCAACTCGACACAGGTCACCCTCTTCCCGCCCAGTTCACGCGTTCGTTTCTCCTTTCTCGATTCGTTGTTTTGGCTGTCGTTTTATCTTTTTTTTTTTTTTTTTTTTTTTTTTTATTTTGTTCATTTGCTCCTCTCGTTTCGATCCTGTTTCAATTTATTTTATGCTACGGTGCGTTTTATATCATCTCATTTTCTCACTCCGTTTTGCAGCAATTCTCTTTCTCCTCCCATCACCGCGCTCGATACAATGACCAAAAAACAGAGAAAACAAATAAAAAAAAACAGTGAATCGGAAAATGGAATGATCCTCCATCGAATGGAATGGCCTAACCGAACGAACTGAGCGTAGCGAACGAACGAGCGCCCGGTGCCGGTGGTACGAAAATGGCCATTTCCGGTCCGGGGCATCATTTCGGGAATGATACAAATGGCTCGAACGCTGGAGCAGCCGAGCAGCGAGCAGAAATCCGGCAGCTCCGCCGGCTGCAGGGGGTGATACGGTGTGCACCCTCCCCAGACACAATACGCTTTGCCCGCGGGGGCGGGCGGGTAGAACGCGACGAGACGCGTTTCGCGCAGACGCACTCCCGGACCCAATCAGCCCGGTCGTTGGCGCACTGCTTCCGGTATGCTAAAAGGCTTTCCCGGCGGCTGCCCGTACCGCCGCCATCACGTTGGATCAGGAAAACGCTCCCGAAACGCTGGAGCACCGGATGGATGAGTCGTCGTTTCGACCCGTTTCGATTAGTTTCCGGCCGGAGATGCTGCTTCCGTGGGGCGGGAGGGGTAACAACCGCGGAGAGCCTCTGGTACGTTGGGCCCGGTTAGACCCGGTTGGAATAGATTTATTCAAATGATTCTGCCAACCTGGGGGGTGGTGTCCCGGGATGGCTGGTAGATGTCCTGCACCAGCGCTATAATGGAAGTTGCTTCCGAAATGCATGAAAAAGGACAACTTCCCTCTCTCCAACTCATCAACAATATCGATTTGGGCACGCACAATAGCGAACAGGACAGGATTGGATCGGGTTGACGCTTTGCTCGTTATGGTGTATTGCCAGAAACGGGTGACGCTCCAACCATTTGCCGAGACCGCAAACAATGGCCTCGTACCCACCATCATTATCATCATCTGGTTCGACCATTCCACGCAACATGTAACGTTCAGCTACCTAGCCGTCAGCTTTTAAAACCTCAAAGATAAATCATCATTGTCCCTTCATCAAACTTTTGTCCAAACCCAATCAATCCAACCCGTACGGACTTTTGCGCTCGCCCTTGGCACAGGGGATCCCGGGATGGGCCATCGTGCGTTTCAAAGACACGATCAGCAGCGGCAGGTTCGTCGTACACTTAATTTGTTTCATCTTTGCCCGAACTGCCCAAACATACTTGAATGTTGATGTTGATATCGATTTTTCAGAAACCGTATGCTCCCTCACCCTCAGCGGTGCCTCTGCTTCAGATCTGGAACGAACCTCGAACGTCGTCGCCGTCGTCGACGGTGCCTTCGTCATTCATTACTTATTTATGAAGGCTTATGCTTTTCGACAACTCGGAGGTAGCAAGGAGCAGTACAGTGACGGTAGCTGGGCTCACCTCAGTATGATCCACCAGTCGAGACGGGGATGAGATTTGGGAGCTAAACAAGGTTTACCTGTCCCGACGCTCCCGCCCGCGCGCGCTCCCCAGAGCTGCTGGCTTTGTGGTTGCGTACTGTAAAGCATTACTGTGCCACCCTCTCCTCCCCCCCTCCCCCTGGGGTTCATCTTGAAGGCGCATTGATTAGAATGAGGGCTAAGGCTAGCGAGTTTGCAAAGGATTTATGAAGAAGGCTTTGTTGGATATAAACAATGGCTGAAGGTAAAAACAGAATCGAATCGGGCACAAACAATTATGCCCGGTGCGTGTAACCGTACCGTTCAGCTTCCGGGCTGAGGGCTTTGCTTGCGGTACATTGTTGGTAGCGTATGGTGAAACGTACTGATTAAACAGTGCCAAAAACCATGCAGCACAGATCGATGACGTACATGCTCAGTTTTGCTATTCTGTTTACGCTCCGTTTTTGGATAAAGGGATACGTTTTACGGTAAAAGGTATATTGAAATCGTTTGTTGAAGGTATTCATAATTATAGCCTCTGATGGCACTACGAATTGTACTGAATTTACAGAGTTGTATAAGTTATGTTGTGAGCAGAATGTTATGCAGTGAAACCTGGATGGGAGAAAATCTAAGAGCGCTAAAGGTTTCTCTCATAAGAATTTTAGAGTTTCTGGTATTAAGCTGTTTATTAACAGAATGGTTTTGATAAATATTCGATCGATGTAGAAGAATAATAGGGTCTTTCAAGGCAGTGAGCTTTTACACCTATAGTAAATGAAGAATCGCTCATAAGATTAAGAGATAAAACAGACGTAGCACACCTAACAGATTTCTATGTGGTTATGGTAATTTATAAACAGTTATCTGCACAACGATATGTTAGACTTTTGGTTTAATGAATCCTTGGTAGTGGCTCGAGAAACGATGGTTTAAAGAAAAATCTGTCCTTCATGGGCTTTCCAATTTTCCAATTGCACTCAGATACAAACCTGCGGGTCCTCAAAAACATCTTCCTTGTCGAGGATTCTCTCATAGGCTAGTTTTCTTTATCCCAAGACAAATATTTCTGTTTGTTCATAATAATATTTGAGATCCCAACAGTAATGAGGAAGCTTAATCCTCATTCTTTACAAAATGAATACGGCATGGCAAGTATAACAAACTGAAGAAGTATTCAAACTGTATGCAACCTATGGTATCTCCACCTCTCTAACCTTATTTGCGGAAGATCAGAAGTGTTTGATTGCAATCTAAGTAGCATCTTGTGATCAAAAAGTGCCGTTCACATCGCAAAGAGCCTTGTAAAGCTATGTATCAACTCAAATTGCATTTAAATGCACTTATTCAAACAGTTTGGGTGGCTCTAATTGGTGGTCTGATTGGTAACGGCGTAGGCCTGTAACGCCATCAGGTCAAACATTGTATTGAATCCCATTCGGGCCGCTGCCACCTCCTATACACAGGATTGACTATCCTGCTATGTATTGGTAAGCCTTTTCACAAAAAAGTCAAAGTAGATAATTACTCTGGTAGACGTTGATATTACCAGATTTGTTGTGTCACCCAAGAAGTTTGATAATTAGTTATTTGACTACGTGCCTTTACAACATGTAAATATTATAAATATTATAATACTTTTAAGAGGATCCCACACAATAGAGCTAAACAAAATCGACTCCCTGTATGATTGCAATTTTTCTCATTTACTTAACTTTTTGCTCAACTCGTATTTTATTTTATGTTTTAAGAGAGTTGGAATACCCATACTAGGATAATCAGCCCTACATTTGAAAATGTAGCCTAAATGAAATGTTAACAGAGGTGTGCACAGTAAGTTATTTGAATCTCTTGCAACTCAATATAAGGTTATGGCAAGGTTTTATTAACTCTTTGAGATATGTTTTTTTGCCTTTTTGAATTCGAATTACTCACACTATCTCGCTGCTATAAGCGACAATAAGCAATTCATTTGAATCGTAAAAGAGCGAGTCACTAATCGGCTTGTGCTGTTTGGTTTTTTGCATCTCTAAAGAGAGAGAGCTAAATATTCAAATCTCTATAATAGCTCATTCACTCACTCTGATTCATATCGGTCTTATTCACCGAAAAGAGTTATTTCTCTCTATTTCTGTAGTACCAGAGATCAATTGATTGATTTGACGCGATTCGATAGCTACGACATAACAAGTAAATCTTGAACTTAATGAGCCTACCTTTAATACAGAAAATTTATAAACAAGTTTTATCCACATAAAGGCAGATAAAACAATTACAATAAAGTACGGAATAAAGGAAACACGAGTTCGTTTGTTAAAAAGCAACATCATTTACCGGCTACATGTTTCCTAACAAATTACGATTAAACTTTATGCTGCTCCACTACTGTCAGGAAAAGGTTTTTTTCCTCACGCTCACCAATACAAGGAATATCCCGGGAAAACTCGCACCGTAACCGCAACCATCGCAAAAAGCAAATAAACTTCCATCAACATTAAACCATACTTCCACCATTGATTGCCCGGCCGAGAGAGAGAAAAGAAAGACTGCAGCAACGGAACCGTAGCAGCTAACCTCAAAATGTCCCGTCTACAGCATCAGATAAAGTCAGATAAAGTGAGAGAAATAAAAACAACTATAAAACAATTTGCAACGACGGCGCGACATTATAACCGTTAAATTTGTGGCAATCGTGGCGGGCGGACGGCGGACCAAGTGCAACACGCCGAGTGGCTTCTGCCAGCGGCCGCCTGTGCGTGTGTGTGTGTGTGTCATGTAAAGTGCAATTTCCCGTTTGCTTCTCATTACCGTAATTGATTTTGTTTGTGATCAATTACAACCGGGAAAACGGAGAAACGATCGACCGGCGGAGGACGCTCCCCGTTCACACCCGATTGCAGAGGCACCACCCCCTGGAGAAAGGAAACAAACAAACTGGTAACAACACCGTGCGTGCGTGTGTGTGTGTGTGTGTGTCCCGGTGTGTACCGACAATCATAAATATCAATTGAAACAAAATATCTTTACATTCCGGCCTTGGCGGGCCGTGAAAACGGAGTGGAAGGGATGATTTCGAGAGGGTCACGTGTCGTGCACGTGGCGGCCGATGGGTAAGGCCACGGGAGAATTGAGATGTCGTAACGCACAACTTGTCGCGTCACCATCGACACATCGCCCGAAAGGTGCGCACATACACTGGAAGGCAGTCACCAATCACGCCGTCCATCAAGCCAGGGGAATCTACATGCTGCAGCACAAAGACGAGTTGTTTGATCGGCCGCGGCCCTTATCCCAACGCTTATGATAAGCGGCTGTGTGTGTGCTGGTTGAAAACTGTTTTATCAACAACCGGTCTCCATTGTTGTGCTATATTATGCATTGAATGGGCCCGCTGGGGGAAACAAAACAGGGACCCGGTTGCCGTCCACCGTGCCTCATCGCGCCAATTCCCCGAAGGTAATAATGGGTAAGTTTTTCCTTGTTTTTTTGGGGCGTTTTGCGCACGGGCCCGGGATGCCGGGGCCGAAGGGAATTGTGAATAGGTTTGGTTCCCTTTCCATTTTTGGCTGTCCTCCACCCATCCTTCGCTTTGCTTTATTGTTGGCCGTCCGATCGGTGTTTGCGTACGGGATGGAAATCTTCTTCACGGGATGGGTCCTTTTTCGTCCCGGCCACTATTGGGCAATTGCAGGCAAGTAATTGTAATAAAAGTGAAACGAATGGAAATGCAGTGGAGAGACAGGTCCCGGAAGGAGGTTCCAGGGCAAAGGCATTGTAACACCGAGATAAGAAAAACTCTCCCACCCCCACTGCACATGTGTGTTGGTGTTTTTCCTTCGTTTTTCTCCTCTCCTTTATTAACTTTTCCAAATGTTTAACACACACGCTTTTTTGTTGTTCTCCATCCCAGCTGTGGTGCGTTCAGTTTTCCTTCCACACCGGCGTCTCATTTGGGTACGGGGACGTTAAAACCACTCCACTCAACAAGGGACATAAAAACCTTACACACTTGTTGTCGCTGTTCGCTAGACCGGCACGCCAAGCAGGGGTTCGATCGTGGCCACTCGGGCGGGCGCCGCATTCGCCCAGAAGCGTGCCACGTCAATCGTGGCAAATTAGAATGGGAAACGCACAATTTCCTTCCAGCTATTTGCCACCGCAAGGCGGCCACCGGTGGTGGCGGATGGTTATGGCCCACGGCTAAAATCACATTTGCTACACCCTAGCCGAGCCAGCCACCCCGGGTCGTGGTGGTAGCTCGTTCCGGTGGTTAGCTAAAGGCCAAACACCAGCAGTGGCGGGACGGGGATGGGGAAAGACGGCGCACACCACCGAAACCAAACTCGCCGGGAGGAAATTGAAAATTATTTTAATCCACCCAACGATGAAAAGGCCCTACGAAATCGGTTTGGCGTACCCCGGCGCGTACAAGATTACGATTGGTTTGATTGTTTAAATTTCAATCTTACAACAGGTTCGCCGGCGACTAGCGTAGAGACAGCTGGCAAGCGGGGTCGCGCTAGGTCGGGTGTTTATTGTTTTTGCTGCCGAAGGGTACGTGTAATAGGATAATTACAAAAACTGGTGTAGAGTTTTTGCTCACGTTGCGCCCTGACTATGATTACGATCGACTTGCTCTCGCTGCTCGATTGAGAAACGCCTAATCGCTTGTAATTATTGTGAAAGATTTTGTATAATCCTGCACTAGCCATTTGTACGGATGGTTATCTGTTTTATATTATGTTTAGAATTTTGATGATGAGTTTAGCGTGTGCGAGATTATTAACTTTGCCGGTGTGGGGAAATACTTAACGCGTGAGGATAGAAGAAAAATATTTCCGTTGCACATCCTTCATGCTTGGGACTGTAAAATGTTGTTACACGCTCTCTTCTAAGTATTTTGTTTTATTATTGCTTCTGTGTTTTCTATCCGATAAAAACTAAAAGGGCATTTAGTGAAGTTAAAGATACTTTCTTCAACAGTTATAAAACTGCATAAGCTCTTTCGCTTGTCACGCACCGATGCATATGGTTAATTTTAACTATTTAAGCGATTCTTCTTTTATTATTTGTTTCAAAACTGTCCCGATTTGAACTCGTTGCTATGGAGACGCTTTGAAGGGGCATAGAAGCACGTCAAGCGTTCATGTGGTTTACTATTTTCTTTACAGTTGGTTTTCATGAACTCTAAAATGTAACATATCTTATGTTTG
Source organism: Anopheles epiroticus (assembly GCA_000349105.1). Lineage (NCBI taxonomy): Eukaryota > Metazoa > Arthropoda > Insecta > Diptera > Culicidae > Anopheles > Anopheles epiroticus. Next base: position 82,986 of record KB671485.1, on the reverse strand, counting down.
GTAACATTAGTATAACGTATTCTATTCTATAAGGGCTCTAAGCATTACATACAAAGGACTAGCTACTCTACTATGAGTAAATAAAACGATCACAGAAAGGTAAATAACTTCCTCTTATTGAGTTGCACAAGGATCAATGCTCAAGATATACCAAAGCATTGCAATGTTGCTGGTTTTATTAAATTAAATTGGCTGTTTATTGTGCCTTAAGTGTATCCCTAGCATGATTGTCAATCCTGGAAATGAGGGGCGACAGCAGTCCGAATACGATGCGATACATCGTTAGGCCTTATGACAGACCTATGAAATCAATGGAATTTAGTTTTCAACTCTTGATGCAGGACCTCTATGGCACGATTTCAGAGAATAATGATTTTTAATAACAAGAGAAAATATTCTACACCACATGGAGCCGCCAGGTGCTTTGTACACCCGTTGGCGCCATTCTGTTTATACAGCAAAAACCAAAATAAATAAAATACTTTAAAAGTTATAAAGGTAATATTCTGATCTTAAATATTAAAAACTAGCAGAAAGGTAGCAACACAAATCTCTCTGTAAATTAAAATGCATCGAGTAAAGTATGCCTATCCATGTTGTATTAATAAATAAACGAATCACTGCAAACTACCACAATCCACCGGCAAATGTCGATCACCTACCTGTAGCGGCCTCTGTGGTGGCGCTCCCATCCCATGGTGGTACATGACGTCATGCTTTAGCTGTGTGGCCATCTGTGGATGATTGTTCTGATGCTTGCCAATATCGACGGCGGCAAGCGCTTCCGCTCTGCTTAAAATTCCATCGTTCAGGCCCGAAAAGATGTCTCCCTGCGAACGAAACGACACCAACAAATGAACGATTGTATGCGTGAAAGTGGGTGTGTGTGTGTGTGTGTTTGTAAAGTGTTAGATCCATCTGCATAATGTATAGGTTTTGCCAGTGTTCGGTTATTGCTAGCTCATCTCCCTTGGTAAGGGATACCGTAGAACAGGCTTCGGCGTAACAGAGCTCCCGGAGAATGAGGCAGGGCTGGGGACAAACTGTCCGAAAATGAGAAGCAAAACGATATTTTCTACACAATTAAAAATCCACATGTTCTCGCTCCCTGTGCTGGCCCATCAAGTGGACGATAAATTTCCATTCCCGGTGCCGAGTGCGCCGGCCGGAAGACCCAACCGACCATCTGACCATCAAATTTCATGCTGACGCCTTTCTAATTAACGTCAACAGTCCCAGAGGAAACATTTTTGAGCAGGCGAAAATCAAAGGGTTAATTGTCACTTTTCGGTCGCTGGCAGAGCGGACGATGATGGCGATGATGATGACGGGCACGGGCGGGTTCCGGTGTGCCGGCATTAGGGCTCACGGCGGCCGTCCGTTGCACCAACGCGCAAACCCTCGGCAGATGGGTGTGTGTTGAGGTGGTGCGGTAAAAGGAACGGTGAGTAGGGTAGGGAGTGGAAAGCTTATTAGTTATCTTGTAATAATTTTACCACTACCAGATTGCCAGCTGTCTCTCATTCGCCAAGCGCTCCTGCCTTGGCTTGGGGTCGGTCGAACGTTCAAAAGCTGACACATTTCGATTTCACAATCGGCGTGAGGGATTTACCCCGGCCTTGTGCCGGTGGACGGTGCTTTAAAAGGTTTTAGGATTGATTCGAAGCAAACGGGACAGCCGAGTGGTGCGGTTTAAAAAGGGTAGCTGGGTAGTACGTTTGGAAGTACCACGTTATGGTTGCAGTTTATATGATATTTGTTTATGATGATGTTCAAATTTTAATGATTTTTAACGATTTCAAGTTCTTGCCAGCTGGTGGTAGGTTTGTTAGATGAACATTAACATTAAATGTTATTGTACCTACATAAAAAGGGTGATGTTTCAAGGCGGAGCAAAGTAATTTGAACTGTTGAATGTTTGAATTTTCATAAATCAGAACATCTCATACTGATCTAAGGGCACTCTACAGCATTACAACCGTGAAATATAATTACTTGCTAATATGTGATAAAAGGAATTGGCTAATCAACAGGGTTAATGTAATGATAATGCGCTATGATGATAAAAAAATGTACTGTATGAAATGAAAACATAATTTAGTTCCGAGCGCTACAAAGGATATTCCGTTTTGGTTTATTCTTCAATATTAAACATTTTATCGGTATTATTATGTTTTCTTCCAAATGTCAATAGAGACCGCAATTTGCTTTAATTTTGTTAGTGTTTGTCTCGATTTGTAATTTCACTGTAAAAGCTGCAAGTAGTTAAACGCGAGCAGGTGATTTAAGATTTTTTAATTGAATTTTTTTACAAATTCTGAAAAAACGTATGTTTGATTGATAAGATAGATTATTAAACATAATTCAATATTAATTCTTAACTTTTACCGTATAGTTCAGTTGTGAGAAAATAAATACTAACATTTCACCATATTAGTATTATTAAAATGATTTTATATTCATTGTCTGTCTTAACAGGGGTTTAACAATACTTGTCCTTAAACCTTGGTGAGGATAGGATATTGAAGGAATAAACGTTACGAAAATTGCAATCAACGCATTCAGAAAGGGGAAAAGGGATAGTGAAAATCCAACAGATCAGACGCACGATTCAATCACTCAGTTCTTAAAATGGTTTACTAACAAACCATTCATTTCTCCTTTCCACTGTTGCCTTTCCTCTTTACAAAGCATGTTCCATTTTATTGCCAATCTCAACCAGCCAATAAAACCTCCGTATCAATTTCTTTAACGTTCGATAAAATCCAAAAGAATCCCTGACAATGGCACACAGACAATCCATGCTCAGGAGATCATCCAATTCGTGGGCTTTGCGTTGAGCCAATTTGTCATTTCTTTAAGCACACTTTAAGCGCCGAACGAACCAAAACCCAATAACGCCCCCTCCCTCCCACGCCAAGGGAATGAGCATAAAACAAAAATCAAACTTCCGTGCAAACTTCTCAACCTCAATCAAACCAACACCAACACTCGAAAACCCTGAGCCCCAGGATTTTGTGTGCTCGATATCGTTTCCTTTCAGCCCCGCGTCTCTATCGCTGGAACGGATCCACGCAAACCCCTCCGAAATCGATGCCATCCTGCGGAAACATATTGGCATTAGGCAATGGTAATCCTAATTTAACGGAAACTTTCACCAAGTGGAGTGTTCAGGTACGGTTTACGAATCATTTGATCCAATTTCGGGACGAGAGGTCGATATCCCACTTGTAATTTTCGTAAACCACTCCGGTGCCGGGGAGCGGGGAGAAAAGGGCAACGGGCCTAGCGGTGGGAATAAAAAAAAAGAAGGTAGGACTGCCACAGGACGGTTGAATGCGAGCCACAAACACGCACCAATATACAGATGAAATAACAAAGACACACGTAGGGCATATGTTTGATTTGTATGATGGATGATGACTCGTTCGGACCGTACACGGGAAAGAAGCAAGCAAAAGGGAACAGAACAAAATGCCAACCTGTCGAATCGGTTCTGGAGGGGCCACGTGACCGGATGTTATTTGTGGTTTCCTTCCTTCGTTCGCCACTTGGGTCTGGAAAGGCGAAACAATAAGTACTCCTCGCAACCTGGACAGTGTCCTGTTTGAACGGGAGCATATGTCGTTGGTGGACAGTTAAATACCCTTTCCTTTTACCGAAGGAGGTAATGTCCACCCTACCGCGTTCACAAGGATACGTGTGCGCGGCAAAGGGCCCAAAGCGTTGCGTGTGTGTGTGTTTTTTTTTCTATTTTCCTTCATAATGATTTCTACCCGGCAAAACGTTTACGAATCAAGATCGATATCAGCAGACGGAAGGCGTTGAGTGCGCCCATCGGTTTCACCGCCCGCACGATGACGAATTACCCGTGATAAGAGGTGAAACATTTCCCCACCATTTGATTGTACGCGCACATTCACACTCTTCATCTCGAACAAGCAACAATTTGGAGGTCTCTGTGTGTACAGGCAACGCGCACGAGCAGCATCCTTTCTTTTGATGTGCACAAGAGATTTGCTTCTCGTTAGCACAGGTAAACCCCCGCTTTCCAAAACGGACAACCCATCGCGGCCAGCACACAAGAAGCGAAAGTACACCGCACATAAAAACGCAAACCATCGCACATTCATCGTGCGAAGTGCTACATAAATTTGTTAATTATCATACAAAAGCACTTGATGTCAAGCATCGCTCACCCTTTTTCCCATTGCTGGGCCGGACGAAATTTATCGGAGCCGAGCCGAGGTTACAACATTACCCCCCCCCCCCTCCCCCCGTCTCCGTGTGCAGCCCCCGTGTGTCCCGAAATACCGGGGCAAAAGCGAGAAATCATCATCGAGCGAACCAGAGGGGAAATAAAATCCCTCTTGCCCCGTGTTGCGGTGCGCCTCTTGCCGAGGCCCATCGCTGAACGAACCCTCCCGAGCGGTAGAACCGTGAAGGACCCATTTCCGGCAAAGAACAGGGGTGAAAAAGAAAAAAGGGTCCCGCTGTCGTTAACACAGCTCTTAGCCGAACGAAAAAGGGTGGTGCAACACACTCAGCCCGCTCTATATCATGGTTTATTTTCCGCAGTGAGTTTATTTTATTTTTATTGAAGGACTTCCCAACAGTAACAGGTGTATTTATAGGCTTCAGGAGGCGCAAGGGAAGGGAAAATTGCAGCTTGATGGGTGGTGTGTACGGCATCCTCACCCCTATCCGAACAGGGCCACCGAGCAGGAACAGTTACAGGAAATTTTATTTACACTTGCGCCCGCTCTCACCAAACCCTCGAGCTCGTGCAGTGGGCGACGGTGGGCAGCAGCGGTTGTGCACGGAATCCCCGAAACCCGGACCTTCTATTTGCTGCTGGAAACATATTTTTGTCCCTTATTATTTCAACATTGATTTGCTCTGGCTCCGCCATCGGCTCCGCCGGCTTTTCCCTGATGCCAGTAAGTACAGCAGCATTCGCGCTCGCTGCAATTTCCAGCAATGAGCCGCTGTCAAAAATTTCTGCGTCATTGCACACTACACGCACCGCACTATCGATGCGATTCTCAGTGCGCCCGGCTGTATGTAGTTGTGCAGGACAAATTGTTTGGTCGAGAAACGGTGCGCCGAGAAGGTGCATTTTGAAGTAGGCGAGCGTATAATTTGGATAATTGAAACATGTGCCAACCGATGGAAAAATGACCGGTCGGTTTAGTGTAAGTGCACGAAGGCAGGGAGGTGAAAGGAGTGAACGAAGGAAGTATAGCAGAAGGGTTTGCGAGCTGGTCAGCTAACGGGGGGGGGGGGAATTGAGTTTTTTTTTTCTTTACTCTACATTCCCTGCCAGCACACCCGCTCCCAAGGACCCACGCTCAACTCGTTCGCGTCCTGTCGGCTGACTAGTGACATATTTTGCTTTCCTTCCCGCACACAAAATAGAATGGGTTCTGGGAAATAATGGTTCACGGTGTGTCGTCCTGGTCTGTCCACAGCGGGAAAGAAAACTCCCCCACACCTCCTCATTCACATGTTATGCTTTTTTTCTCTCTCCTCCAGGTGGCAGGTGGAAAACTTACATCGTCTGACATGTTGGTCAGTTTGGTTGGGACAGTTATTGTTTTTTTTTTCGCCACCTGTCACAAATAAAAATATTTCCTTTGGCAGTAGCGCCAGCCAGCCATAATGTGACGCGTGTGGTACATTTTCGACGGTTTGTAACACAATTTTGGTAGCCACACATCATATATCACAAATGCGCTTTCGAGCGCTTCGAACGACCTAATGGCACTAAACAATGTCAATAGACTGTTTTCGTTGACGGCTTTGGACACGTGTCCAGCGCTGGTGGAAAGAGGTGGGGGCGTGGGGGCTGGGGTCTTCGTTGCGGGCTTCCAAAAAGCACAACAAAACAAAACTGTCCAATGTGATAAGACGGACGGCTGGTAACGACCATGACCATCAGCGATGACAGGTGGTCCTACAGTGAAGTTTACTCAGTGACCAGTTTCAACGCTTCCCGTCACTAGGTAAGACAACATTTCCCGGATCAATCTGTCAACTCATTGTTTTTTTTGTTGTTGTTGTCTTCCGTTGTCAACACCTGCCAGGTATACTAGGCGAGGGAGGATGCTTTCATTGAGTTAAGTTTTCTATCCCAGTAGATTGAATTGAGATAGTACATTCATTTCAATTACTGGTAATGGGTGGAAATGGTCAGTCACAATATGGGCTTAATTCGATGAAAACAATTAATATGTGACCTTAAACTGGTGACTGAAACCGCTTATCGTAACTTTGTTATTAATATTGTAACATAAACAAAGAACAAGGATTGAATGGGGTAATATATTACACTTAAGTTAAATCGAATAGATCAAACTCCTTCAAACCTTCCTTAAGAGTTCTTCATACTAAAGAGCATTAAAAAACACATATTCAGACTTTAATGTATATTTTTATATACATTACAATAAAAACTAAACAGCAAAGCCTGGATACGTGGTACTCCAATACAGAGGTACAATATATACCGTAGAAATTGAAGGAGAACCCGAACGAGGACAACTATTTTAGAGTCCTGCATGAGAGTGATAATAAATGTACATGTTAGCGAGTTGTTATAGTTGCTTTTAACAACAAACACTTAAGATAAGGTTGAATTGGAGTCTGCTTAATATAGTTGAAAATGGTTTAACAGGCAGTGCAATTATTTCGCACAGAATTTTGCCAATGTTCACGTTTAGTCCTCATCCAGTACATTTGAAGCTTTCAGATACTTTCCAAGACACAAGTCACAAGACATCACCGTCAGAGTGGGACACAGGAAAGAACTTAGCATTATCCCACTCGAGAAATGTCACCGCCCTACTGCCGTTGACAGACGAAATCGACATTCTCGATCAAAAGACACTTAAAACATTACAGTAATCAATAAAGATAAGACCAAGACGAGACAACCTTAAAAAAGGGACCCATATGATGAGAGAATGGGAGAGAGAGAGAGACATCATCAGGAAGGACGAAAGTAGCAACGGAATCGTGTTTTCGTACTTCTGGTGTGTTTTTTTACTCTACGCGGGCCGTGTTTTTGTGCCCATTTTGTGTTGTACTCTCGGATCGATACTGGCCATGGTGGCAAGCCGGAAGTTACGAAGCACCATAAACAGATGGAAGAAGCTGCCACGAAGTTGCGGCAGGGTGCGTGAGAGCAGGAAAAGTTTTCTTGCCAAGCGAAAAGAGCAAGCGCGTAGACCAAGTTCCGACCAAGTTGTGCTCTATGTTTTTGTAACGCCGAGTAAATTCAGGCCTGGAGGCCGTGAGAGTGTGAGTCTATGTGTATGTATGTTTTTTTTTCTCCCTTCCATCCGCTTGTCCGGTTTGAAGTTTACAGAGCATACGAGACTGACGGCATGGCAAAAATAGAAATAAAACAAAACCTCAACAATTTTCAAGGCCTGTTACTTTGGGCTTGTGCAGGACGACCAGTGGAATAGTTTAGACATCGCCCAACTCGAGTATAACACGGGAACGGGTGTTAGGGCATGGTGGGGTTTCCGTTTTTACAACTCGTTGAACTTTGGCGTTTCGATGGACAAAACGTGGAGGAAGCACGTGCTGCAGGAAGCGCGGGGAAGCGAAACTAACACATCTAAAGTTGCTTTTTATTCACTTCAACAAAGCTGAACAGTGTTTGCAGGAAGTTGTAAAGCGTTTAGTTTTGTTGCTATGGTGCCAAAGCTGAAGCCAAGAAACAGAGTAGTCTGTGTCTGTGTGATGAACTGCGAGAAAAGGGATTGATAGGAGGCGAACGGTTTGCAGTACTTACATTATGCCTAGGTGACCAGGAGTTACACATCAGCGATGCATCCTCCAGGAATCGACTCTGAGAAAGGAAAGTTACGAGAAGAAAGAACAACATTGTAGTAACAGTGCATCAGGAAAGACATGAATTTGCGATCGTTCGAGAAAAGCGTAAAGAGAGGGTTGTACGTAGTCTAGCTTGAATTAGCCTTCTGACGCATAACAACATGGATAGATTACAAGAATAAGAACATAAAATGAAAATTCACAAGCATACAGGGTTAACTCTGAAATAGAACACAAAGTGTACGATAAGATTGTCTCTATTGCCTTATAATAACACATCTTTCCATATTTGGATAGCTTTATCCTAATTTCTCTTTATATATGAACCAATAACTTAAATTGATGTAGCATTGCACAGTGGGCAATTTGGAACATTTACTGGGATAAAAATGCAACTAGGGCAATCAATTAGAAATATTGTAAATTGGCTAGATCTAGTACAATAAAACACAATTACTTATATAGTTCTATATCTAATATCTATATGATTGATTATATCTAATGCAATTGTAGATTCTTTTTTCGTGTTTTACTTGACGACATATGTCGACATATTCCTGGAAATATTCTGGAAATTATAGGCAGTTTTTAGGTCGATATGAGCGTGTAGGTATTATTTGTATACTACTTTTTGTGAATGATGTTTGATTATTGATAAAGTGTATTCGTTGTAAAACAGCGCTTAATTAAGTTTACAGATCTTTTTTACCATTTTGTAAAAATTAGTTAAATCTAATCGTACTCAATTCGATCCGTACTTGCGATGTGAACATTTTTATTTGCCCTAAAATTAAATTATGTTATCATCCACCAAATATTCTATGTTGAACCACTTCTTCCTGATTGCGGTTACTTTTCATCTATTTGAACAAATTTCAACGGTCGGGCAGCTACAACAAGTTTCATTACTTGACAAAATGCGTTGCTTGTTCGGTTTATGTTCTTCTCATTGAATGAAAAACATTCTGCATTCCGATGGATTAATATGCGTAATAAATTTCGCTACAGCTACTGCTTAACGAGTTTAAAAAGAATAATTTATCCAATTTGAATGTTATACGACTGCGCACCGTCGGCACACTGTACGCGTGCTACATTGATTTGCATGCCACTGGGAAGGCAAAAATGGCCGCTCGATCACGTTCGGGATCGGCCGTTGTGAGAAGCACCTAATAAAACCCGACCATTGGTTCGTAATTATTTTGCCGTATGCTGACAAATGGCGAATGAGGAATCCTGCCAGTAACCCTTTTTCTGTTGTTGCTGCTAAAAACTGCTGCTAGCCTTGCGAAAGGGACACTCGTAAACGTGAGCAACGCACAGACCACGTACTGACCATCAAAAACCGCTGGTCCGCAAAAATTAAAGCCAAGCATATCAATTTAGTGGACAATAAATTCGACAAAAGGCACGGTTTCGCCATGAGCTGGACAATGAAACTTTACGGACCTGCTGCGGGAAATGCAAAACTCGAAACGTATCCCTTGTGGAGCAGCAACCGCAACCTGATGGAGAGAACGTGTCCTCGGGCAGGGTTTGCCCGTTTGTACGTTTTGCAAACGTGTGTAAGGTGCTGCTAACAGCTACGTGTGGAACTTTGCCTTTTATTGAAACGCTATAAACATTTGCCTTGCGTATTAAACTTGATTTAGACTTCATCGTGGTGGCAAAAGGGATGAAACAACAAACCATATAACGTTGTTTTGTTTTATGTTTCAATGTTTCGGGGATACAAACGGCAGCACTGGAAGAATGTTTACTGTAGGTGAAAATAGATTTATTGGAATTTACTGTTGTTCGTTGCAGCATTTTTCTTCCCGAACGTTTCACACCCTTTTTCGATGAAGAAACAAACCTCGAAGGTTTATTTCCTAACGTACCGGTACCTGTGGTTCTACACACTCCGTCATGGCCACAGCCTCGCAACACCCGCTGCCGCGATGTTGCGGAAAGACGAAGATTGACGGCTCGGCGCAGTGGGAGACACTGATTAATTTTGTTAATTTTGCTAATGAAGCGAGAAGAACCATTTGCGGGGCAGACCAATTCCCGTACTAATTGTGGCCAACGTACCAACCAACGCACCAAAGGTCGACGCCGCAGTACGCGTGATATTTATCTCACTTTTACCCGCCGGCCTGAACGGGGGTGCAGCGCGTATCCGCACAGTCGCTTCGTACATTGGTTATTCATTGCTATTTCATCGCCAAAATAGGGCAATCCGGCCAAATGACCATCCATGACCCTCGTCGCTCTCGCCCGGTTCCGCACCGGGTCGGGAGTGGCAACAATCGACCATCATTATCATCAACGCTTCACTTTGGCACGGTCCGGAAATGGGACTGCGAAGTGGAAGGAAGGGCTTTCCCGGGGGCTACCGGTGGTGGACGTGCTTGGGGACATCACACTCTTAGGCAATTGCACTTAGAACAACACGCTTACGTAAGGATTGGTGCGCCAGGAGCACGGTGGTGGGATTGTGTATGGCAGGAGGACAGATGACCCGAGGCTCCAATAGCTTATGAAAATTTGATTTTACGCCTGACTAGTTGCGGAAGGGATGGCAAGGAAGCAGTGATCCATTTCCTGTACCTGGCGGTTACTCGTTTCTCGATCGCCCGCTGTGAAAATGACAAATTGCAGCACTTGAACAAATTTCACCTAGGGCACACCCAAGCGCTTCGAGCAGCGTAGCTAATCGTTTGGCTATTATTTACTTTTGAAAGACTTTTCACCCATCAGTAATTAGTAATTTAATGACTTTGGCTGGTGTTAAACACACTAGTTGTAGTAATAAGCGCATTAAAACAATGTTTATTTGAAGCTATTTTGATTTACCGTTACTTGCGTGTAAAAATGTAGACATCTGTTTGGATGTCATTTAATATCAGATTTTAGGAGCCAACAAGACAAAGGCAGTTTTTTTTAATAAACCTCAGCGGCAGGCCAACAACGCAAAAGTAAATAAACCTTAAAAAAAGTAAAAAATAAATAAAAGTAAGTAAACCACTTTTAAATACTATCAAACTAAATCTCACTATACTATCAAACTTGATAATCTTTTTTTTTTTATTCTGTAGTGACGGCCTGGCCGTATTGTGTGACTAAGTGTACACGTCCATATCAAGAATGTAAACCCTGCGTATGGGGAGTTGTGACTAAGTGTACCCATAGCAGAATAGTCAAATCCTGCGTATGGGGGGCGGTAGTGGTCCGAACGAGATTCGAACCGGCGACGGGCCTTTTGACACCCCTACGCCGTTACCACTGGACCACCGAGCCGGCCCATTGATAATCTTTGAAATGAAAATAATTGTCTTTTGTTCGGTAATAACGGCCAAGGTGTATCAATAAAAATAAATATTGATAATGAATTTTAATGGAATTCAATGATATCAAAATTGCACAAAAAAGACAAATTATTTGTTTGTACGGTGATTTGTATTACAGTAAGTTAAATCACACGATACAATTTGAAATCAAGATATGTCTGAAGGAAAAATCTATCTTAAAAAAGAAAACAATCAAAATATTTCCATTCAATAAGATATCTTACTATAAACCATATGTGAAAAACATGTGTAATAAATGAACATGCCCTGGACATACATACACTACCTTCCACTACCTTCTATGAACATTATTTGAACATTAGGTTAAACATCTTAGCTTTGTTGCTTCACAACCCATGCATCCCCTTAAAATCAGAAACATACGCTTAACTGAAGAGTGTAAGGATACTCCTACTAGCGCACCGGCTTATAAATGTTTAATTTTTTCCAGCACAATGTTACCCTTTAATACTCTCTATGGTGCGTGCTTCCACCATGCGCAAATCTTTTAAAGGTCATAGTTTAAAGTCTTAAACATGCTGTTTCTTTTTTCTGTCCCTTGCCTACATTTTACCCGAAAGAAGTGAGAATTGTGTACAAAGCCACAGCGGAAACATAAATCAAATCTATTCCACTAGCTGATTTGCTGCGACCTAGAATCATTAAAAAAAAAACAAACAAACAAGCGGACTGAACAAAAAACGAGCATCAAACGGCACAAAACATACTTACCGATGGGTTCGCCATACACCGTCGCATCTGCTCGGGCCCCCTGTAGGTGGGGCTGTATCGACCGGGAAAGCAGCTTGGAGTACTCATTTTCATTTTATCGGCTGACGGATAAACGGGCATAGTCATGCCGGTAAATTCGTCCTCCAGCTTTAACGCCTTGGAGGCGTCTAAAGGCGTCGGTGAGTAAATCTTGACGTCGTTGTAATGCACTGCGGACACGGTACGAAAGCTTGATGGAAATGCGATGGTCGGTGCGTCGGTGCGCCGGGCGCCACAATCTCACAACGTTGTCCCTTTTGGTGGCAAGCGAACACTTTCCTCGACTTTTGGTCAACTTTTCTTTAACACTTTTATTGTGTCTTTTCTTTCGATATTGTCTTTAGTCACACGAGTTGTTACATTAACACTTTATCAAATGTGGTATACGCTGTTTTCACTTTACTTTCATTTACTGCTAATGAAAGTAATCTACGGAAAGACAAGAGAGCAAAAATAAATGCTATTAATAAATGTATTTCAAATTTGTGTGGAAAGAATGAATTTAATCGCTGTGAAAAATCAACCCCGGGAACAGGAAGGAATCGTTGGTAATAATTATTAAGCTCTCTGAAAGGGAACTTAATTTTGATTTTAATTATTTCGAATTTACTACAGCGTCGATTCATACAGTTACTTAATTGCTTTCATGGCACAACGAGAAGATAATTTAGTGTTATCGTTCAACTTTACACCCAACGCACGGGTATTGATTGTATTCATATCGAACAATGCGCATAAAACTGTGATTACAAAAAAAATACCTCAAACCTCAACACGCAACATCTGCGACTCTGCGATATGCAGGGATGCATTTTTATGCACTTCTCGTACAAAGTTTTTACGGCTCTTGCTAGCTGGTGTAACAATATGCGCACCGTGTGCCAAGCCGGAACACATTTGCTAGGGCAAACTTCATCCTTTTGCTTCTGTTTTTCGCACACCCGGCAAGGATGCAAACCAACACAAACCCACTGGCGGCGAGCGTGAACGAATCCAATACCATCACCGTACAGCATCAGCGCACACCAGCCGAACCCGAGTGTTCTTGCTGTTGGAGCGCTAACGCTTAGATTTGTGGCCGTTGTCGCTTTCCATTTTGTATGTTTTTTTTTGATGTTTTGTTGTCCTCCACATTTAGCTCTTCTGTCTGCGTTCACCGATTTGCACTTCACCAACAAATGCCAAACAAATTAATTATTGATGCATTTGATTAGGGGTCATGATTATATTAACCGTGCTGTGGTCATTTTCGGTTGAACCAGTTACCGACAGGCAGAGCGCTGTAAACAACAACCTCGAGCCATCCTCGGTGCCCGCCGGAGCCTACCAACTAAGGCTTTTTGGGTGTGTGTGTGTATGTGTTTGGGAAGGTGTTTGTGTGCTATACAAATGGCTTTTTTCTTTTCCCTTTCTATCGGTAGTGGTAAAGTTTGCTTACAATTTAGTTTCGTGTTTGCACAATTATCGAGTACGAGCCGACGAGCCATTGATGGCAATGCTTCAAGGCAATTGGCGGGCAGCTACTTTCAAAACAATATGCCCGTGCCAGGGGAAGGAAGGGCTAATCAAACTTTTCGATGGTTTAGACAGCTTGAAAAGAAACATTAGTCGATAATGGAACGCCACTATTCAGCTTCAGCAAGCGAAGGGGCAAGATTATCGAACGCCATTGTACGGGATTATGCTTATTAATGGTGCAGAATAATCGATAGTTGTTACGAAAATGTGACGAGAAAATCTGTTTGTCGGAACAGAGAACGGAATGTCCTTTCACGTATCAAGAACACTCAAGGTTTTTTTTATTTAAACAATGGTTGTAATCTTGGCATGGTTATACCAGTGTGTTTAAGACAAATCGGGTTCTAGATACACCCACCGTAGTTATTATGCGAAATTTGACTCAAATTAAAATAAATAGACAACGGTTTATAAATAAGTTTAATTTTAGCAACTAGTGTAGAGATTCTTTAAAGAAGATTCATTCATGTGAATATTCTATGAGGAATCAATGCGAACCAAGAATCGAATCATGTAGCTGTAGCATAAATCTTGTGTTTTTTGAGGTTCAATGAACGTTTTAATAATCATGAAATATATACATTTCCAATACACTCAAATATTCATGAATCTCGACATGGAAATCCTTTCAAGATACACCTTATACTTACTTGAATGCTCAATCTTGTGGTTTACGAGTTTGAAAAGTCTAAAAAAAACAGTGAATCGTAATAGCTTCGTATGAATCTTTGGTAATTCGTGAAGCTCGAGACTAAAAAATGACAAGATTCATAAATTCATTTTTTAGCATTATGGAACGGCCATTTCTATAGAGTAAAAAAGGGAATCCCCTCAAACTCCAAGTAACTTTTAATTCCAGAACCAAAATGATTGATTCATTGCAAAGATTCTTTCCATTTCATGAATCATATTCACTCGAATCTAACAAATATAATAATAGATAAGAATATATGCATAAACATGTTATGCGTCATTAAATGTTAGCAATCGAGTCTGGACTCTGGACTGATGCTACAGAATTCGTAATATTGTGTAGTACAAGTAGAACAAAGAACATTGAGCAATCAAAATCTTAAAACTTTTCATGAAAAATCATACAAATAAACCAGACGAGCAAATTATAACTCCAAACATAACTTTCAGCTACCGAGCAGAATGGCGAAAAAAGCCTTCGTATGATCACCTGCCCAAACCGCATCTTGTATCGTTGCGGCGAATTCAACTAAATTCTGTCGACAGAAAAACCTCACCCTACGCACCGTCAAATCGTATGCATTTTAAAGCAGTGCTTCCGTTAAACGACATCAACGGTCGGGGCCTCAGCGTACCCCAGAGAGCACAAGGGCCGACCCTGGCAACGATCACAACGGGTCCGCGCAAATGCGTAGACGATTGTTTGGTAGATGCGTAGCGGCTTTGTATATTTTATTTCTAGCACAACTCGTTATCCTCATCGATAAATCTCGCCCTAGCCCCCCCCCCCCGAAAAATGTCCCTCACTGCGGTGGCCGATGCCAACTGTCGCACGTTAAAATCGATGCAAAGAAAACAAGACCAGTGGGAAGCTGTATGCATCCGGGTGGTCGAAAGAACAGATTGAATGCATCCGCCCCGGCTTGTGAATTGTCAAACAGTGGCTGGCCGGACCCCTGCCGCAAAGATGAAACGGAATTCAGTTGCTGTGGGTGATGTTGGCCTGTCGGTGTATGGGGCCTCCGATTTTATGCCGCTGGCGGGCCAAACAACTCGACACACAAACCGGAAGGGTACGGAATTAGTTGCTCCGTTCCGGGCACAAGCTAGACTCATGTGCATAATCAATCATAGCCGACAGGATGGCGAAATTCGATGTTGAAAAAATATCTCCCTACAGTGGCGATGGCGGGTAAAAACGGTCTCTTAGAAGATGAAATAGCTCTACCAAATGTTCACCCTGAAATAGTTAAATAAATTCTACAAGTATTGCAATTTTGCAGAAAATAATTGCACTTGTTTGTGATCACGTTATGCGTCCCATAAAGAAGCAATCTCATACAACATTTACGATTCTATCTATCGATGCAACCGTGTTCAGCAATGCACAGTATTGCCCATTTAAATAAATTTCTCCTTTCTATTATCAATCTTAACCCCGTTTTTCCTCGCGTAATGTTTACCAGATCGTTGCTTATATTACTTTATGCCCATTCAACATCCGAAAAATTCAAACACACATAGTCGAAACGCCTTCGAATTGTACACACACACACACACACACACGAAGCGAGCCCTTTTTCCCATTGCATTGTTTTTCACTTTTATGGCAGCCAATTATGTTATGCTGCGCGCGCGGTAGAAACAATAAAACCTGGCAGAACAGTACAACGATTCCACCTTGAAAGGTTTGGGGCGTACCTTCGTTTAGACGATGGTGAACGAGCTTTTCCCTTCTATTTTTTGTTTGCCCTCCGTTCAACTTTGCACAAGCGCGGGTCCAGCGTTGGTGTAATCTTGCCTTTTGTTGATTTCTTACGTTGTTTTCCTTTGCCTTCCGTCCCGCCTCCGACAACGTTTCTTCTCAAAAACCTACAATTGGTACCGAGATGGCTGGGAATGGTTGCAATAACGCGGAGCAAGCACACACAGTACTACCGAAAATGCATTTATCATCTTACAGTTCCACCTTCCAAGGCAGTGTGTCTGTGTGTGTTGGCGTTAGAGGAAGTAACCATTGCATTGGTTGAAATATGTTTATGGTCGGTACATTCGGTACACGTGTGGCCATAAATTCCGTTTCCCGCTGCCAGCGAGTTGTTGTACTTTTTCCGCACCACGTTTGACATTGTATTTGTAGCTTTGTGTGCGCTTTTGTGGTATGTGGTGTGTTGCGAAATTTCGTTGGGTTGGAGTATTGGGAGCTTTTTGGTTTGCAATCGTTGATTTTTTATAGAACTCTAATTCCGTCACGAACTACTATTTGAAATGTCCAACAAGTTTAGTTTCTTACAATACTCCGATGTGATAGAGCTAATTTCCTGTTCATGAACTGTAGGCAAAAAGCTATCAAATATTTCATGTTCATTACCGAAAATGTTTTATTTCGTTTTTATGATTTTAAATACTGGATTTTTTATCATCATTTGAAATAAAATTTAGCTTTACTTGAATTGAAGTTAATTTCAATGGGATATTGGTTTAAACATTTGTCTCGCAGCGTTTTTTAAAAGCATCATAAAAAAAACTTCAAATCGAGATCGTGTGACATCGCTGTTCAAAACTAGCTTATAAGTATCACGTCATGTAAAAACAAATAGTTTGAAACCCCTTGTTATAGTTAAATACACACTCTAAACCATTTGAATGACAATTGTATTGCGAATCAGAGTCTGAAAATATTTGTTGAAAACCGAGTAAGTATGACAAAATGAAACAAAATGCGATTTTATAGCAATTTCAACGGCTTAATTTGTGTGAAATATTTTGTTTGGGTAAGTAACACAGAGCAGGTTTTAATACCTCAAAGATTTACCGTATTGAAATGTTTTTTTTTTAATGATTTTATCAGTTGTAAGCAGATTTTTATAGTTAAGAAGTAGAAGTTTAAGAAGTTTAAGAATTTAAATTAGACGTCCAGGTAAAATAGAGCTCCTTGCAAATGCTCATTCAAATGGTTCGGTAATAGTTCCCGTTGAACGAATAAAGAAATGTCAATGATTAACCTTAATGATCGCTTAAATATACGCTGTTTTTTACACAATCGATATTTTTTCGCGTCTAAGTCAGTATTTTAATTCAAATAAAGTTTGAAATTCACTTCATTTTGCTTTCTCTTCAGCGTTGCATTTAACATTTAAAAGTTATACTTCAGGCTGGGAAGGAATGCACTAACAACTAACACATACCTATACATAACAAAGTTATGCGAAATCTTCATTGTTTATGCCTAGAAACAATGTACCAATTCCGAGTGAGTTTTCGACTGAATTACAAGCAATGCTGCGTTTGAATTTTAAAAATTAATAAAAAATCTATTTTATCTGAATGTTCAAAAACGGAAAACCATCGATGTTAATTTTAAAACAGTTTCTTGTAAAAAACTTTAGCACTGTTGTTTAATTTTTAACCAACCAATGGGCAATGCGTCACCTTTCGTCCTTATTTACCGATGGTAATCGATTTTCAATAAACTAATGCATCTGCTAACCGTGCGACAGTAATTATGGTTTGCATGTCGTGCAAATATTGCATCCCTTTGATGCAGCTCATGCTTGCCATCAATCAGCGCAACCGTTTGACAGCTAGCTGTTTGATCAGTAAAGCGATCCGGATTTTTAGCCTCTTTTATTTTTTCGTTTCACATTTCACACAGCCTGCCCATTGGAAATTAGTTTAGTTTTGTTTATTTTTTTTTGCTATTTGCTCTCGTGTGATACAAAATACACCGACGCAAATGGGTGCCATTCCATTTCCTTAAAAAAAATTGCACCCTGAATACGAGAGAGCAGAGATAAAAAAAAACGCGTTCAAAATACACTAGCAAACTGAGTGAAAAACCACTCGCAAATATTAGCTCATTAGCGAAATGTTCAATCGGTTACGTAAGCTTCCGTTGTTTATTTCGGTTTGGCCAAAGTCCGTGCCCCGTTCACTCAGCATTACACCCTTCAGTTTTCCACCCTTCATGATCACGTTCGGTGGGTATTACACCGGTGGGGATGGCAAATTTAAAAGCATCAGCCCGAGCACAGCATCGAGAACAAAGTACAGTTGTGATGGGGAAAAATTATTTACATTGCCACTCGAGGACACACACACACACGCTCGCGCGGAGTGTGGCGCGCGCCCAAACGGACCTTTCGCGTCCCATTGCGTCAGCAGGGACGTGATTTTGCGCTCATCCGATTGCGACCCGCTTTTTCCGCCGTATGTATAAATGAGTAGATGTAAGCGGCCCACCGCTTGTCGCGTGTTCAGAAATGCATAAATTATCGCTATCAAAAAAGAAAAAAATGATCGAGAGAGAGAAAGAGCGAGCGAGCGGAAAACAGCATACACCGGTAAAGAAAAATAGGAAAATCTTGCGCTCTTACACCGTTGTCATCATTCGTTGTCGTCGTCTTCGTCTATGCCGGCTTCCATACCTTGTGCTTCAATCGCTTTTTACTTCTCTCCTCCTTTCCGACAGTTCTGTGACCCTTTGGAATTCCCTCGACAACCCCCCCTCCTTCCTCTCCCCTCCCTCACAGGAAGGCTGAGTGTGTGTGCGATGTTCTTTAAGTCGCCAGTCAGCCAGCGAGTTCGGTGTGGCGCTGCGGCGTAGCACGTGAGAGGCAAAACGTTTAGGATTAAATATTCAGCGCCGTAGTCAGAATCCACCTTTAAAGTGAAACCGTGGCACACATATAGTACGCCACCATCGTGCAAGGTGCTGGTGGATCAAAGTGGCGTTTCTCGATTGCCAAGAAATTGGTGGAGCGGTTTATTTTTTATTGTAACAGAGAGAGAAAGAGAGAGAGGGGGTATGTGTTTAAATTTTAACGGACATGCGATTGTTGCGAAAGGTTCAGAGGTGGGAACGAAAACTGCCTTTTGGGGGGTTGCGAGGATTTTTAGGATAATGCCGTGGGACATAAGCATCTTCTGTAACAATGAATCTATATGTTTTAAAGTAGTTACGTAAATGTTGTTTAATACGTACATAATACACGCTCGGTTTCTTGTACCTGCATCGATGGCTTGTTTGATCTCATTATTATGAGCCACACAAGTCTTAGAATTCCTATTCACGAGCGTAATGATTTATAAACGGGATTAATATTCTAGATTCGGAATTAATTTGCACTGCCTCAAGTAGTGGCAGCTGATAGCAAATTGATAACCATTGACGCCTTGTACAAGTCCTGACGAAGCTTAATTCTCATGCCGGCTAGATCCCCATCAAGTCACATATGGGCAAGGATGTTACTGACTGAAACAGGCGCAGAACGACGATTACTACCATGTTAATTCAATTATTATTGTACCTATTGTCTGACACAAAAAAATAAAAAATAAGTGATTTTTTTTTTTAATAAGGCCTCACAAAGTTCAAAAGTTATATGATTGACTTGAGAAAAATTTTAAAATTACCGTTCGAAACAGTTTTTTCATTAATATTAATAATTAATATAAATAATTAATATTCACTTATCATTTTTAGAATACAATAATTAAAGGAAACTTCTCTTATAAGGTTAAATTTACCATGCATTTCGAAACTCGGGTCATGCTTGAGTTTCAAATAGCCCTGAAAAACGATGCTCCGCTGTGTGTATTTATTTTTAGTGATATAATTTTGAATAATTGCTAACTTTATTTCAACGACACCATCAAGTGGAAGAGCATAGTTAATGCATTGATTTGACGGGTTGACGACAACAATGCACGATCGTAGAAACGTTGTGTCTGAATGAAGTAATTAAACGAAACGATGATACGGTAGTGCTTGCAGCAACGTTCTAAAAAGACCGAGACACGCTGTGAGATTGTTACACATATTTCAGAGTGTCGTGGCTTGTACATCGGGTGGACAAAGACACGCACACTAGTGAATCTTTTTATTGGTCAGAAATTAGACCAATATCCGGAAAAAGTACGATCAGTATACTTGGCACGTGGTGACATTTTTCTGTTACCTAAACTGACTCCAAAAAATAATTTAGCAATGAAATTGAGGTCCATCTCACCATTCGTATATTGTTCATTCTTTAAAATTGAATAAAATAAGTATTGTGATACCGAAATCATTTAACTAATTCTGTATAGCACACCGGCCACATTGTGTCAGCTGCAGTGCCAATGAAAAGGAGAACGGGCCATATCATCTTATATTTGCCTTTACATATGTGTAACTGTTCATAGTCTGCAGCTGCTTCGGGTTAGTCTTCAGTAAAGCCATCAAAACGCTTTTCATAATTTACCTTTGAAACTACCCATCATTCGCAACTAATCAACGTGTATTGAGGGTCGGTTTTTACCGAAATAATTGGCAACAAACCATGAACACTTAATCTACTTGCGACCCCCCCCATGGGCTATGGAATAACAATTGCCCCATGCCCTTTTGGCCCTCATAATAAGCATTACACCTAATTAGTGTTTGTGTCCATCCGCAGCCAGTCTGTAAGCCACGAGCATAATCAACTTAAAAGTATTCTGCTAGCTAATTCACTTGGCTTAATTAGAGCCGGTTGAGAGATTACTTTGTCCATCGAACGTCAAACCGGGCGCCCATGGTACGGTTACAATGGCCATCTCCATGCTGCCGGGCCGGGGCCCCACATGAATGACATATTATTATGATAAATGGCACACCTTCTGCTGGCCTGGGAGAACACGTTTGCGTACATACAAATTCCACACAAACATGCACCCATACCAAGCAAACTGTCAATTGCATTTGGAACGGAATCAAATTGTATGTTCGTGCTGCTGCAGCAGCAAACCGTCTCGGGCAATGAATGTGCTACGCCCGGAAGGAAGTGTACAGTAAGTTGCATGTTTGGCGGGAGGGGGGGGGGGGGGGGGCGTGCGAGCTCGTGGTATTAGGAGGAAGGCAGGACGACATGTACTACATGCACACAAAGCTTCAAGCCCTCAGCGATCGATAATGTTGGGCCCTGTCGATGGAGGGGTTTGGGTTGTTTTATGATGGGGTGTCTACCTTCCCTAAAGCAGCAGCGGTAGCGCTCTGCACAAGCTCTCCGGCAAGGGTTTTATGATTGGACAGTCGTTCGTAATAATCACCCACAACTCATCATAACGTGGTACACAAACCGAAAGCAACCGGATGGTTGTAACGAACTTTACAAAGCCTCTAACTAAACTCGGGCTGCAGATTGGCTCGTCCCCCTTGTTCGACTGTGCCTTGTGTCTGGGTAAAGCTTCCCCTGTACAAACTGTGCTGTGCCTCCATTTTCTATTGCCTTTTCAGCAGCTGCTGCTGCTGCTGCTGCTGCTGACGAGTGGCATTTTACTCCCCCGTCCAGTGTAGCCAAGTATTGCGGAGAATTGAGCTCACCAATACAGTCGCAGCTCAGTCGTAACTCCCCGAGCTTAGAACCCTGCGGCGGACTTGAGGAGGCGAAGATTCAAGGGATTTAGTATGAAATATACCACTCAACACACACCGTGAAAATGTTGCATTTTGGTGGAAAAGGTAATTATTTGCTCACGAAGGGCCAAGGCGAAAGGAAAGGAAAGCGTATTGATCATCAACACCGAAACGGCCGAAAGCTAGCAAGCGCCCAGCAGCAAGGCGGAAGAGGATTTTAAGGAAAAACACCTTGTTACCTCCCGCTTTCTCCCCAAATCCCCCCATTCGGTTGGAGCTGGGCAACGGAGACAGGTGCGCATGTCCGGAACGCACACGGAGGACACAGCGACATGATGACACATTCATCGTTGCCACCCAGCAGTACGTTCGCTGGGCCGCTCACACATACATGCATGCAATGCAAAGCCTGAACAGCGGAAAAGGATTTAATGGTGCCGAGCAAAGAGTTTGCTGAACGAGAGAACAAAAAGCAAAGAAAAAAGAAGATGGAGGCAAGTTGTGGAAATCGAAAATGGAAAACGTTTCATATGCGAAGCGACACGGAAAACTGTCGGTTTAATTATGTGCCGTGGCGGCACATCTTTTACGCGCTACTAGGCGTCTCCATTTCGCATTTTCTATGAGCGGCTTGATGGGGAGCGCGCGCTTCTGGAATAAACTGCATAATACGAGCTGCTATTTTTAAAGCACAAATTTAATAAGTACTGTATCAGTTAAAGTGATAAAAATAAAATTATTTAAATTTCTCAACAATTGTCAATAGACTTAGCGGAAGAGTTAAGGTGTTCGGGTCAGGTTGCGTTTTGTAAGGTTATGAGGTTTTGTAAAGTACTTTAAACGATTTTACCAATCCCCGTGGTCTTACTGAGTCCAGTAGGCCAATGGATTGGTTAGCCGATAATGAACTTTATCATTTTCATCTCGAAAATCATTTAGTTTTTATCTCGTTAATCTTTTTCGATGAAGAGTTTGTCATGTGATTTAAGATTAGAAAAAAAAAAGTTTTCCTAAACATTGTACATCGTATTTTTCGTTTTAGCGATGCACGCATGGTTATCGTCTATTTACTTGTCACTTTTTATTAACAAAATCAAAGGAACAGCCTTGATAAATAAAATCTTGCCGTTGCCGCTGACTTTGTATCAGTGCGGGCATGTTTGCAGCGATCCGATTGAATTATGGACGTTGCTGAACGGATGTGAATCCTCTGGTTTAGATTTAAACAAATCATCAACACCAACAAAAAAATATATATACACAACATAACAAAAAACAGCATAGTTAAATGACTAACCCTGAATTTATGCTACTAAACCTGTTGCCAGCGTCCGACGTCGCTTGGCAGAGTTTATTAAACATTTATCATTCATTCATCATTCAGTGGGCATTTATTGAGGGTTTTGCGGTTAAAACCATCGCCACGCCTGATGCAACGTGTTGACCCACACACATACATGCGGCGGCCAATACACTGATCGAATTTATTGCAGTTTAGGTGGGTTAGATAAGCGTTAAAACGTTTGCACGCACAATAAAAAGTAGCAACACCTGACGCTCGCGAATGTCTTTTGTGCAGCCGGTTCGTGATTAGAAATTAACAAACATTACAAACATGGCGTAAATGAAAACAAGGTGCCTTGGTGGTCAATCATAAAGCATAAAATTGGAATGAAAAACAAAACAACTTGAACTGATTAGACTAGACTTGTTCACACCATTCTAGCAGCACAAGGTATATATTTTTTATCAGTTATTTTAGCTTAATTATTTAAGCATATCCGTACGAAGCAAGCAATCGAACGTCTGAAGCATGATGTATGCGCGCATTTCAAAGAACATAAAAATGTAATGTGTACAGTGCAATTAAAATGAAATAAGCAAGTTAAATGATGAACATAACGTTTGATATTGATCAATCCAAACAGCACCGTTTGCTCGCTCGATACTTTAGCTTCGCTTTTCTGGTTCACCCTTTTCTGACAGACCTCCATACGCAGCTGACACGTGTGTTTATTTAAGGTAATTTGACTACAAACACAACCTCTTTATCCTTTTGTTGATGACAAATAACTAATCGCAGCGTAACGTTCATTAAACAGTGATGTAAAGTACACCCCTTTTGCTATCTCGAAATCGTATCTTAGACACACGTTAAAGCAGGTATTTTGTATGTTTGTGATGTGTTGTGGTTGTTGAGAACGTGTAGGGTAAGGAGAGTAAGAATATCTTAACAGGATATGAGTGTGAAAGTGAACATTGCGAAGTATTGTTGAAGCACTAAAGAAGTTGAAATACCAATACCAAATACTAAATAGTTGTGCAACCAAACTGCAGACACATTTGTCCACTGCTTTAAATTCCTTCAAAGTTTTCTAAGCCGCAAATGTTCACGTTCTAAATGACAAATAAGCAAATAAATGACTTTTTAAAGACATTGAATAATGTTTACGAATCACCGTATTAATTCCTTATTTGTAAAATGCTCCTTTGTTGTGTGCAAAATAATACAGCCCTTAGCCTTATGTATAAAATTACAAAAAAATACATTTATCACCACAGGACACAGGAGGTTCCCATTAGGAACCGAGTAGGGGAATAGAGCAAAGTGTCTCCTTTAAAAAAAAACAATCATCAAATGAAATCTTTCCCCACATATAGCAAAATGAAGCTTTTAATTCTATAAGAAATAAAACAACGAACTAGCAGGCTGTCATTCACGGCATAAATTTTTCCCAATTAATTAAGCTAGTAAACAAATGTTTGAAAGAACATAAGCGACCTGGTAAACAAACATTCTTAAGCAAGGCTTCCTTTGCTTTGCTCCTTTGCTAGAAGAAAAAAACATTCATGTTCTATTCTTAGCGAATCTTTACTGTTCTTACTTCCAAAGCTATGGAAGGATAAAACTAGCAAGCCCTTTCCTTCAACACTTCCCGTGCAAATGGGTGCAAATGGAACAGTATATACCCGTTGGCATGAAGAACCTCAATGTTATGCTTCTATTCACACCATAAACCAAACGTAATCATTTCACCACTTCAACATATTTGCGACGGGTAACAAGTTTTCGTTAAACAAACAACAACATTGTTTCTAAATAGTTAAAAAACGGGTTTCAACAAGGGATGTTACGCAGTTACTTCTAACAGTTCTTTTTTAGTACCCGGTAGCAAGCAGATTTTGACGAAGCTTTTGTTTCTGCATCTCTAAATTTAACTAAATACCGTAAGAATGGAATATCCCTCGTCTCACCACAACAACCGTCGGTAAGGTATGTTTCTAATTAAAGCGTCTTTAAAACATTTTACAGCAATTATAATACATTTCTCCCAGTTTTCTGTTCTGCAAAGGCCTACAACTGTCTCTTGAAATGTTCCACCACACACACACACATTTTGTCTTGAAACACTCACTGCACCGTGCTCGTTGATCACATTTGCTAAGTATCCACTATTTCAGTCGCACCGTAAATCCGTAAAATTTACTAAAAATTACTTATTAGTGGTTACTAGTACAGTTGGAATCAATAGCGTCCAGGATGGGCTGCTTTCGGAGAGAAATTCCTGTGACCGTGTGCTTTTGTTGCGTCCGGCAACGTCAAAGCCCGATCCGCGCCAAACGTACAACTCCGGCCGGAATCGATCGATCGCACTTGTATCGCATAGAGCAAACCGTTGAGGGTTCGGGGTCACGCAGGCACAACAATAGAAGGATACGCACGCGCACCTAGCACTGATTGTAGCGGACTGGAGCGGTTTTAACGATGCAACTGATTCGTGATTTGTTCGTTACTTTTCTACTCTTTGGTTTTTCCTGCTTATGGACAAAAAAAGCTTTTTGATGCACCCGTCTGGCCAGAGGTTTCAGAGGTTTGTTGTCTCATATCTCTGCACACATCACATCCCAATTCAGGGAGAATTTACTATCAACAAAGCTGCTGACGCACGCACGTACCTTACTTGGATTATCACTGAAACAGTTGAGGACAAACCGGGGAAACGGCTCGAAGCAAACACAAAACAGTCCCGCAAAGCGATCAGGGCGAACACAAATTCCGACGCCAAATTCCGATGCTGGCGGCGTACGTGCGATAGGCTGTCAACAAACTGGAATATCCTGTAATCGACATTGCCCGGCGTCCGTTTATTTTTTTTCCCTCTTTCTCTCCGTCTGTGCCGTCGCTAAAGCTGGATGAGGTGATGCTGTCATCCGCAAGCCAGGTGAGCGCGCATTTCAAACGGGCAGTCTTGAAGATGTTGAAGCACGCACGAACACAACACACACAGCGCACACACACTCACACGCACCCGACCATACACACGCAGAGAGCACGGACGCACCAAAAAAAAAAGCACACACACACACAGTGCGTGAAATCCGTGCGGGGAGCGATAGCGAATTCCCGAAAACTTCAATCCAAACCCGATAACACGATTGTTGCAACTGAATGTAATTTTCCGCGTTTGTATGAGGCGTACCGCAGCAGTAGTGGCAGCAGCAGCAGCAGCAGCAGCAGCAGCAGAAGAAGAGGAAGAAGCAGCAGGCAGAGCACACACAAAAACACAACAAATGAGCGAAACGGGGGGACAACAGGGCGAAGGCGAGGGTTGAATGAAACTCCCTTCCCTCGAACGAGCAGCATCAAACCCGCGGCAGCAGGACGATTCACAACAGTGCGCCAGACGGCAACGGAACGGAAACACAAAACACGTCGCAAACCGGATCGGACGAGCCCCTGGGTTGTCGGAGGGGAGGGGGAGGGGGAGGGGAGGTGGCTTCAGGATTGTTTCTAAATAGGGTTCTGCGGGCAGGGCAGAGGGATGTGAATGGGGGTGAAGCATTTGAACGGAACGATTGGTCGGAAAACCATCGGTGGCAGTGGAAAAACCATGCCGATCGGGGTTCCGCTGCAAGCTGAAAAACGGGCTGAATGAGCGAGCAAAACAGACAGGGAGGGAGAGAGAGAGAGAGAGAAAGAGTGAAAGAGAAAACAGACGCAAGAAAGAGAGAGGTGTAGTACCGTTTTCTACTTTAGTGTTTAACACAACCACAGCGCGAAGGAGATGCAGAGGAGCCCTTGTCCTTCTCAGGCA